>CAKNXH010085842.1:0-17115 GCA_932178445.1 Andricus quercusramuli | reverse complement strand
ATTTCCACATTTTTGAGTAAATAAACGTGGATTGCCATGTAAAACTCCACGTGAATTCTCACGTGTTTGGATGGATGGACATAGATATAACATTTGGATTTACATGTAAACTTCCGCGCGGAATTCCAAATCAATTTCCGTGTATTTGAATGAATTCACGTGAATTTTCGTGTAAACTTTCTCGTGAGAATTCAAGCGGATTCTCACATGTTCGAACGAATTCATGTGGATTTCCACAGTTTTTTGTAAATATACTTGGATTCTTATGTAAAACTTCACGTGAATTTCCACGTTTTTGGAAGGATTCACATGGATATTACATGTAAACTTTCACGCGCAATTAAAAATTAAATTCCATATATTTGAATGAATCTACGTGGATTTTCATGGAAACTTTCATGTGAGATTCTAAGCGGATTTTCACGTTTTCCGATAAATTCATGTGGACTTCCACATTTTTCAAATCGTAATTTCTACATGTTTGGAATATTTTATGTGGATATAGCATGTAAACTTTCACATGCTTATGTGAATTCACGTGGATTTCCACATTCTTAAGTAAATATACGTGTATTTCCATGTAAAATTCCACGTTCTTGTATGAAATCACGTGGATATAACATGTGGATTTACATGTAAACTTTCACGCGGAATTACAAGTGAATTCACGTGAGATTTCAAGCGGATTTTCACGTGTTTGGATGAATTCATGTGGATTTACATGTACACATACAAGCGAAATTTCACGCGGATTTCCACGTGTTTTGATGAATTAAAATGGATTTCCATGAAAACTTCCACGTGAGATTTCAAGCGGATTTTAACGTGTTTGGACTAATTCACGTGGATTTCCATGTAAACATCCATGCGAGATTCCACGCGGATTCCCACGTGTTTTGATGAATTCAAATGAATCTTCATGTCACCTTTCACGTGAGATTTCAAGCAGATTTTTATGTGCTTGGATGAATTCATGTGGATTTTCATGTAAAAATCCACGTAAAATTCCACGCGAATTCCCATGTGTTTGGATGAATTCAAATGGATTTTCATTTAAACTTTAACGTGAGATTTCAAGCGAATTTTAACGTGTTTAGATGAAGTCATGTGGATTTTCATGTAAAAATCCACGCGAAATTCCAGGCGGATTTCCACGTGTTTGAATGAAATCAAATGGATTTTCATGTAAACTTTAACGTGAGATTTCAAGCAGATTTTAACGTGTTTGGATAGATTCATGTGGATTTTCATGTAAAAATACATGCGGAGTCCCACGTGTTTGGATGAATTCAAATGAAATTTCGTGTAAACTTTCACGTGAGATTTCAAGCGGATTTTAACGTCTTTGGATAGATTTACGTGGATTTTCATGTAAACATCCACGCGAAATTCCACGTGGATTTCCACGTGTTTGGATGAATTCAAATGAATTTTCATGTCAACTTTCACGTAAGATTTCAAGCGGATTTCAACGTGTTTGGATGAATTCAGGTGGATTTTCATGTGAAACTTAGACGTGGATTTCCACGTGGATAGTTTCACCGGGCCAATACCGTGAGTCTATTTATTTTTGTCATAGCTCAACGGCGACGTAAACTACTTTCAAAGAAAATTTGTAAATGAAGTACGTCGCTGTGACGAGATGGAGCGCAAACTTCGTTACATCGAGGCTGAAGTGAGGAAGGATGGTGTGCCTATCGCCGATAATCTTACAGAATTGCCTCGCGCTCCAAACCCTCGGGAGATTATTGATCTTGAGGTAAAAAAACTGAATTTATTATAAATTTTTTTTTTTTATTTAAAGAAGATTCTTTGATTTGAAGAAAATTTCTTTAAATCACTGAAAAATATTTGGTGGCTCTCAGTCAAAGAAATTACTTTTGATTCAAAGAAAATTTTTTTATTCAAGGAAAATTTATGTGATTCACAGAAAAATATGAATTGGCTCTCAGTCAAAGAAAAGTTTCTTTGAGTTTAAGAAATTTCTTTTGATTCAAAGAAAATTTGTTTTGATTCAAAGAAAATTTCTTTTGACTCAAAGACATTTTTTTTTATTTAAGGAAAATTTCTTTTAGTTAAAGAATCAGTCAATAAAAATGTTTACTGATTCAAACAAATTTCTTTGAATCGAAAGAAAATATTAATTGGTTTTCGAAGAAAAATTTCTTTTGATTCATAGAAGATTCTTCGATTCAAAGAAAATTTCTTTAAATCACAGATAAATGTCCATTGGTTCCAAGAAAATCAAATTTTCTTTAAGTCAAACAAATTTCTTTTGAATCGAAAAAGATTCTTTGATTTATGTTTCACGGAAAAATATTCATTTGCTGTCAGTCAAAGAAAAGTTTCTTTGGGTCTGAAAAATTTATTTTGATTCAAAGAAAATTTTTAGTTCCAAGGTAAATTTATTTGATTCACAGAAAAATATTCATTGGCTCTCAGTCAAAGGAAAGTTTCTTATAGTCTAAAAAATTTCTTTGGATTCAAAGAAAATTTTTTTGACTCAACGAAAATTTCTTTTGATTCATAGAAGATGCATTGATTCAAAGAAAATTTCTTTGAATGACAGATGAATATCCATTGGTTCCTAGTAAATTAAAATTTTCTTAAGTCAACAAAATTTCTTTTGATTCGAAAAAGATTCTTTGATTGGAAGAAAATTTTTATAAATCACAGAAAAAAATTCATTCGCTCTGAGTCAAGGAAAAGATACTTTGATTCAAATATGATTTCTTTGAATTAGAAAAAATATTCATTGGCTCTCAATCAAAGAAAAATTTCTTTTGATGCAAAAAAGATTCTTGGATTTAAAAAAAAGTTTGTTTGAATCACAGAAAAAAATGCTATGGCAATCAGTCAAAGAAATTTCTTCTGATTCAAAGAAAATTTTTTGATTCAAGGAAAATTTATTTGATTCGCAGAAAAATATTCATTGGCTCTCAGTCAAAGAAAAGTTTCTTAGAGTCCAAGAAATTTCTTTTTATTCAAAGAAAATTTCTTTTAATCACAGAACAATATTCATTGGCTCTTATTGTTACTCAAAAAATATTTCTTGGATTCAAAGAAGATTCTTTAATTGGAAGAACATTTTTTCGACTTATCGAAATTTTCTTTGACTTAGAACAATAATTAATTGGCTCTGTCAAAAAAAATTTAATTGATTTAAGCAAATGTCTTGGAATTAAAAAAAAAATAATTTGCTCTTAGTTAAAGAAAAATTGCTTTTAATTGAAAGAACGTATTATGATTCAAAGAAAAATTCTTTAAATCATAAGTGAATATTAATTGTCTCTCAGTAAAAAAAACCTCTTGAAATAATAAAAAAATTAATTGACTCTCAGTCAAAAAATTGTTTTTAATTAAAAGAAGATTTTTTGATTCAAAGAAAATTTCTTCAAGTCACAAGAAAATATCAATTGGCTGTCAGTCAAGAAAAGTTCTTGGAATAATAAAAAATTAATTAGCTCTCAGGCAAAAAAAAATTGCTCACGGTTCAAAGAAGGTTCTTGAATTCAAAGAAAATTTCATTGAATCATAGGAAAATTTATTGGCACTCAGTCAAATCAAAATTGTTTTTGATTCAAAGATTCTTGGATTTAAAGAAAATTTATTCGAATCGTAAGAAAATTCATTGGCTCTTAGTCAAGGAAAAATTGCTTTTGATTTAAAGAAGATTCTTTGATTCAAAGAGAATTTCTTTGAATTACAAAAAAATGTATTGGCTCTCAGTAAAAAAAAATGTAATAAGAAAAAATTGATTGGCTCTCAGTCAAAGAAAAGTTTCATTGACTCAAAGAAATCTTTTTTCGTTCTAATGAAAATTCTTCTTTAATTTGAAATGATTTTCTTGATAATGAATTTATTTTCGGTGAAATAAAAAAAATGATGTTAAAAAAGGGTTTCTTGAATTGAAGGGAAGAGAAATGAAATGAATTTATTTTTGTCTGATTTGAAAAAGTTTATTGATCGAAACGGTCCTTGATTACATTGTGAGCAGGCACACCTGGAAAAGACGGAGAACGAGATTCTTGAGCTGAGCCACAATGCGGTGAATCTGAAGAGTAACTACCTAGAGCTTACGGAGCTGCGTCACGTTCTCGAGAAAACGCAGGTGTTCTTCACGGAGGTACCTAAAAGTAGTTCGGCAGCTTATCTCTTTGCGCCACCCCCCTTCGTGTAATCGGTGTTCACGTTTTGTCGAAGAATCAAGGTTCGCTTCTTCTTCTGTATCAACAGGAAGAAGCCAACGACTCAATCACCAGGGCACTGATTAATGAGGAACCGCAGAATCAAAGCGCGACGGTTCGTGGACGACTCGAGTGAGTTTTTTCAACTTTTTTTCATTTGCAATGTTGCTGCAATGTTACTGCAAAGTTGATGCAACTTTGATGCAATGTTACTGCAAATTTAATGAAACGGTGATGCAATGTTGGTTTAAGTTGATGCAATGTTGCTGAAACTTGGCTGCAAAGTTGATGCAAAGTTGCTGCAACGTCACTGCAAAGCAGATGCAATGTCGCTACAACGTTATTTAAAGTTGATGCAATGTTGATGCAAAGTTGCTGCAACTTTGATGAAATTTTGATGCAAAGTTACTGCAACTTTGATGCAACTGTACATCAAATTTGATGAAATAATGTTGATGCAACGTTGGTCTGAGTTGATGACATGTTGCTAAAACTTTGCTACAAAGTTTATGTAATGTTGATGCAAAGTTGCTGCAAAGTTGATGCAACGTTACTGCAAAGTTGATGCAATATCGCTGCAACGTTATTGCAAAGTTGATGCTAAGTTGCTGCAACTTTGATGCAACGTTATTGCAAATTTGATGAAATGTTGATGCAAAGTTTCTGCAACTTTGATGCAACGTCACTGAAAATTTGATAAAATGTTGATGCAACGTTGGTTTTGTTAACAAATGTACTTATTTCACATGTGTTTTTAAAAATTAGTCTTTTTTGGTAGAAAAATTATCTTCTTAAATGAAACTTTATCTTCTCGGTTGAAAATTCACCTTTTTGGTGAAAAATGAATTTTTTTAAACTGAAAGTTCAACAATTCGTTAAATAGTTACTGTATGTTCAAAATTTGTATTTTTTATGTAGAAAATTAATCTTCTGTGTTGAATATTAAAGAAACATTGCAGAAATATTACAGCAGCATTGCAGCAATATTACAGCAACAACACAGCAATATTACAGCAACATTGCAGCAATATTACAGCAACTTTGCAATAATATTAAAGAAACATTGCAGAACTAATACAGCAACATTGCAGCAATAATACAATAACATTGCAGAAAAATTGTAGCAATATTACAACAAACTTGCATCAACATTGTAGCAATAATACTGCAACATTGCAGCAATAATACAGCAACATTGCGGGAATATTACAGCAACATTGCAGCAACATTGCAGCAACATTGCAGAAATATTACAACAACATCGCAGCAATATTATAGCAATCTTGCAGCAATCTTGCAGTAATAACATAGCAATATTGCAGCAACATTGCAGCAAAATTGCAGCAAAATTGCAGCAATATTACAACAACATCGCAGCAATATTACAGCAACCTTGCAGCAACATTGCAGCAACATTGCAGAAATATTGCTCTTCTTTTTTTTAAAATTCGAGTATTTAATTTTGAATTATCTTTTACAGATTCGTTGCCGGTGTTATCAATCGAGAGCGTGTTCCAGCCTTCGAGCGGATGCTGTGGCGAATTTCCAGGGGAAATGTCTTTCTTCGACAGGCAGAACTCGAGAAACCTCTGGAAGATCCAAGCACTGTAAGTTTATCTAAAATTTTTATTTTTCTGCGTTCTTAGAAATTCGAAAAAAATTAAATAAAAAATAAAATAAGAAAAAAATTTGTACCTGAAAAGCATCTGTGTAAAATTTTGTCCCGATAAAAAAAAAAAAAAAAATTCAAAGAATTCGGGCAAAATTCTCCGGAAGGTCCAAAGTTATTAGTCCAAACAATTTTTTTGATATTTTTCAAAATCAGCTGGAATTTTTCATTTTCCTTACTAGTGGCCTTCATCAAAATATAAATTGCCACTTTTTACACTCAAAAGCCCAAATTGAGTGTTTTTTGTTTGTCAAATAAAATTTCACAAAAAGTAGTTTAGAAAGGATACAATTTTTTTTCAATCTTGCTGGGAATTTTTTGTAAAAATAAGCACGAAAAATTAGAATTATTTTTAGAGGAAAAATTATTACCGAGACAGAAATTTAACAGAGAATAAAAATTTCCGAGAGAAAATAAAACTATCGAAAATTGGGACAAATAAAAAATTATGAAAAATAAATATCTCGACGCTGTAAAATTCGCGAAAAAGAACATATTT
Organism: Andricus quercusramuli; assembly: GCA_932178445.1. Taxonomy (NCBI): domain Eukaryota; kingdom Metazoa; phylum Arthropoda; class Insecta; order Hymenoptera; family Cynipidae; genus Andricus; species Andricus quercusramuli. The sequence goes on along the minus strand of CAKNXH010085842.1, from coordinate 10,760 downwards.
CTAATTAGAAAATTGCCGGAATATAAAAATTTCAAATTGGAAAATTGTCGAATAATAAAATTCCTCAAAAATTTAGAATATTAGCGAAAAAAATTTAAAAAAAAATTTTTTTCATTCTTTTCTCGATTTTTTCTGAAAGAAAAAAAAATCAATTAAAAAAATAATCAAAGAAAAAAGATGTATTTCAAAAAGATCTACAACTTTTATTGAACCAGTTTCTGTAAACAACAAAAATTTTGGAATTAACCGGACAATTTTTTCAGAATTTTTTAGAACATATTTTTTATCCACACTAAATTTGTTTCTCATTTTATAAAATTTGTATTTTACGCTACGCGTAAATATATTTTTTGTCAAAACCAAAATGTTTTGAAAATATTTTTCCAGCTAAAAATAAAAATAAACAGAAAAGTTGAAATCGGTTAAAATTTCAAACTCGCTCACTGATATCAAAGTTTCATTTTTTGACAAGATTTCTATGCGCTAAAAAATTATGGAAAATTTTTTGCATGGATTTTTTTTTGGTAAAAAATAATATTCAATAAGAAATAAAAAAAAATTTGGTTAAGAATTAGATTTTTAACAGTCAATTCAACCATTCCAGTTTTGGTTGAAAATGTATCTTTTTTGGATAAAAATTCAACTATTTGGTTGAAAAATAGTATTTTTTATTTAGAAATTAAACAAGTTGTTTGAAAATTTATTTATTTTGTGAAAAATTCGCCCTTTTTGTAGAAAATTATTTTTAATCGTTGAAAATTTATCTTTTTTGTAGACATTCAACTATTCCAGTTGAAGATTCATAATTTCAGTTGAAAATTCACTCGTTTGGTTTTTTTTTTGTTTTTCGTTGAAAATCCACGTATTTTGTTAAAAATCGATTTTTTCTTTTTTAATGAAAATTAATTTTTTGTTTTTGAAAATTCAACTATTCCATTTGAAGATTCATAATTTTAGTGGAAAATTCATCACTTATGATGAAAATCGAATTATTTCGCTGAAAATCCTTTTTTTTTATTGAAAATTCATCTTTTTGGTATAAATTCATATTCGTTTTGTTAAAAATTATTTTTTCGGTTGAAAATTTATCTCTGTTTGAAAATGTAACTGCCTTGTTGAAAATCGATTTTTTAAACTGAAAATTCAACTTATTCCAATATAATATTCCATAGTTTTAGTTGAAAATTCATTTGTTTGGTTGAACATTAAATTTTTCAACCTAAAATTTAATTATTTATGTTTTGGTGGCAATATATCTTTTTTAGTGAAAATTAATTTTTCGTTATTGAAAATTCAACTATTTCAGTGGAAGATTCATCATTTTAGTAGAAAAGTCATTACTCAGGTCAAAAATTGAACTATTTTCTTGAAAATCCCTTTTCTTTATTGAAAAATAATTTTTTCAACTAAAAGTTTATAAATTTTCTGCTCTGTTTTGTTAAAGCATGTTTAGAATGAACGTTATGAATTACAATAAATGATATTTTTAATTATTTTTTTTTTCTGGAAAAAAAATCTTCTCCTTTCGCTCCGCTGGGAATCGAACCACATAACTTCCGGTTGCCGATCGGGTGCTTTCTCATTAAGCTACTAGAGAAATCGAGAGAAGAAGATCCTTTTTCAGAAAAAAAAAAATTAATAAAAAATAATTTTTAATTCATAACTCCATCTAGTCTGAAAAGGCGTTAAAAACTTATTTTATTCTTTGATTTTAATACAGTTTCCTCGAATAATTTAACTTGTACTATTTAATAAAATAATGCGTGTATTTTCTGAAAAAAGTTTCTTCTCTCGATCTCTCTAGTAGCTTAATGGGAAAGCACCCGACCGGCAATCGGAAGTTCCGTGGTTCGATTCCCAGCGAAGTGAAAGGAGAAGATTTTTTTCAGAAATAATTAAGTCAATCTATGAATAAAGACCAGCTCATTTTATTTATTTATTTTAGGGTAATGAAATTTACAAGACGGCATTCGTGGCTTTCTTTCAAGGAGAGCAGCTAAAAAGTCGCATAAAAAAAGTTTGCAGCGGATTTCACGCATCGCTCTATCCCTGTCCAAATACTAACTCCGAGAGATTAGAAATGGTCAAGGGGGTGCGTACGCGTTTAGAAGATTTAAATTTGGTGAGTATTTTATCTACCTAAGAAAAACACTAATTACCTACATTTAAGTCTTACCCCTAATGAAACTCAATATGATCATCAAGAGACGCTCAAAGCGTTGAATTCCGTTCAGCCTTAAAATATTTTAAACTATTTCTCACAATTGACTACGCATCCGGTTACAAGTAAGTGGTACTTTTTTCAAATATGCAAATGTCTCGAATATAGATGAAAAAATTATTCGCTAATTTACATGTTCTAATCGAAAACTGATCTTGGAATTCTGTAGTTATTGTAAATTTGTATTATTTATTTATGTTAGGTTCTAAACCAAACTCAGGATCATAGACAACGTGTTCTTCACAATGTAGCTAAAGAATTGCCAAACTGGAGTATTATGGTTCGTAAAATGAAGGCTATTTATCATACAATGAACCTTTTTAACATGGATGTGTCAAAAAAGTGCCTTATTGGAGAATGTTGGGTACCTGTAGCTGATCTTGCAATTGTTCAAAATTGCCTCACGGAAGGGTCGGTTAGTATAAGGAAACAACTCTAGTAATTTCAAATGACATAAATCGTACGAAATGGTGCTGCAATGTTGGTGCAAGTTTGCTGAAACGTTGATGCAAGTTTGCTGCAACGTTGGTGCAAACTTGCTGTGAAAAAGTTTCAACCTTTTTTACTTTCAGCGTCTCTGCGGAAATTCAATTCCATCTTTCTTGAACGTTATTCACACCGATGAAGACCCACCAACTTTTAACAGAACTAATAAATTTACCAGAGGATTCCAGAATCTGATAGATGCTTACGGAGTAGCCTCATATCGTGAAGCAAACCCTGCTCTTTATACCATCATCACCTTTCCTTTCCTTTTTAGTATTATGTTCGGTGATGCGGGTCATGGTAAGTTTTACTATCAAGACAAACTTTTGTACATAAAAAATTTTATTAACCATGAAAGACTTTGTCTTTAGGTTTGCTCATGGCGCTCTTTGGACTCTACATGGTTATATGGGAAAAGAAGTTATCTGCGAAGAAAACTAGCAACGAGATCTGGAACATCTTCTTTGGAGGTCGTTACATTATTCTCCTCATGGGTTTGTTTTCCATCTACACTGGTATCATCTACAACGACGTTTTCTCAAAATCGGTTAACGTGTTCGGATCTAGCTGGATTGCAAAGTACAATTACAGTACGATAAGTCACAACTCTCATCTGCAGTTGAATCCGAATGAAGAGGGTTACAAGCAAGTGCCGTATCCCATGGGTTTGGATCCAGCCTGGATGATTGCTGAAAACAAAATTATCTTCCTCAATTCCTACAAGATGAAGCTTTCAATCATCTTCGGGGTTGTCCACATGATTTTCGGGGTCTGCATGAGTGTAGTAAACATTGTGTAAGTTTGTTTTCAGCAGGAGACACTAAATTGGTGTGCAAGACAGTTCTTCTTGCATCTGCGTTCCATCTTCATCTCTGTCTTAAAACTTTGTTTCATATCTCTCCTCATCTCCCATCTCTATCTCCCATTTCCATCATCTATCTCTATCTTGATCACTATCTCCATCTTCATCACCCATCTCCATATTAAATCTCCATCTCCCAACTCCGTCATCCATCTTCATCTCCTATCTCCATCACCCATCTCTTATCTCCTGTCTCCATTCCAAATATCCATCTCTATCTCCATCTTCATATCTCATCTTCTATCTTCGTCTAGGATCTATATCTCTCATCAGTATCTCCATCTTTCATATTCATCTCGCATTTTTATCTCTTATCTCCATTTTCCATCCTTGACTACCATCTCCATCTTCCAACTCCATCTTCAACTTCCATCTCTATCTTCATATATCGTCTCCAACTCCCATCTCTCATCTTTATCTCATATGTCCATCTGCTACGTAACCTATGTAATCCTATGTAATCTATGTAATCCTATGTAATCTCCATCTAACGCCTTCATCTCCCATCCTTGTCTCTTCCATCTACTATATCTCTTCTGCTTTTCTGTCAACATCTACATATCGAATTCTTAAATCTATCTTCATCTCACGTTTCCATCACCTATCTCCATCTCTTATCTCCATCTTCTATCTTCATGTCAAATTTCGATCTCTCATCTTCACCTGCCATCTCCATCTCCCATCTGCATCCCACATTTCACATTTCACATCTCACATCTCCATCTCCCATCATTGTCTCCCGTTTTCATCTTCTATCTCCATCTCCAATCTTCATGTCGATTTTCCGTCTACTATCAACATCTGCAACTCCCATCCTTGTCTCATCTCACATCTTCACCTCCCATCTCCATCTCTTATCTCCATCTCAAATCTAAATCTTTTTCTCACATCTCCATTTCCCATTATTGTCTCCTATATCTATATTCATCTTCTATCTCTATATAAAGTCTCCATCTCTATCTTCATCTCATATCTCAATTTGCGATATTTATTTCGCATCTCCATTTCTTATCTTTGTCTCCCATTTACATTTTCTATCACCATCTCAAATCTCTATCTCTCATCTCCTTCTCCCACCGTCATCTCGCATCTCCATCTCCTATCAACATTTCCATATCCCATCCTCGCATCCCATATTCGTCTTTCAACTCCATGTTCTATCTCCATCTCAAATCTCCATCATCTCAAAACTTTACCTCTCATTTCCATATACTATATCCATCTCAGATCACCATCTTTTTCTCACTTCTTCATCTTCCGTCATTGTCTCCCATATCCATATCCATCTTCTATCTCCATGTCAAATCTCGATCTTCATCTCCTGTCTCTCATTTCCATCTTCTATCTGCATATAAGATCTCAATCTCTGTCTCTATCTTCATCTCCTATGTTGATAGCAGATTTCCACTTCTTATCCTTGTCTCCCATATTCATCTTCTATACCCATCTCAAAACTCTGTCTCTCATCTCCATCTCCCATTTTCATCTCGCATCTTCATCTCCTCTCAAAATCTCCATCTCCCATCTTTGTCTCAAATTTCCATCCTCAACTCAAATACTATATTCATCTCAAATCTCCATCTCTATTTGCATCTCTATCTTCGTCTTCGTCTTCGACTCCTACCTCCATCTCTAATCTCCATATCTCATCTTCATATCGCATCTTTGTTCTCCTATCTTCTTATCCTTGTCTCCCATCTTCATCTCCATCTTCTATCCCTATCTTCAATCTCTATCTCTCATCTCCGTCTCCCATCATCATCTCGCATCTCCATCTACTATCAACATCTCCATCTCCCATCTTTAATGTATATTTTAATATATAAAAATTTCAATGTATAATTGAATATTATGTATGTCAGGGTCATTGTAGTGATGCGACTAAGATCCCCACATTATGTAGAAGTGCGGACCCTTCTCAGTGTATTTTTGATCATTTTTCACGAGCCCTCGTAAAAAAAATCTCCCATCTTTGTCCTCCATCTCTCATCTCCGTGTCCTATCTTCTTTTTGCATCTCCATTTCACATCATTGTCTCCCATTTCCATCTCCATGTCCTATCATTGTCTCCTATATCCATATTCATCTCCTATCTCTATATCAAATCTCCATCTCTATCTCTATCCTTATCTCATATTTTGATCGCGCATTTCCACTTCTTATCCTTGTCTTCCATCTTCACCTTCTATACCCATCTCAAAACTCTATCTCTCATCTCCGTCTCTCATCTTCATCTCGCATCTTCATCTCCTATCAACATCTCCATCTTCCATCTTTGTCTCCCATCTCAAATCTCTATCTTCATCTTCTATCTCCATTTTTATCTCTCATCTCTATCTCTTATCCTTGTCTCCCATTCCAATCGTCTATCTCCATCTATATAAATCGTCACACATCTTCACCTCCTATTAACATCTTCATCTCCCTTCCTTGTCTCTTATCTTCGCCTTTAATCTTCATGTTCTATCTCCATCTTAAATTTCCTTCCTCATCTCAAATCTTCATCCCCCATCTCCATATACTATATACATCTCAAATCTCCATCTTTCTCTCACAACTTTATCTCCCGTCATTTTTTCTCATATTTATCCATCTCCTATCTCCATCTCAAATCTCTATTTCTATCTTCATCGCTATCTATATCTTCATTTCTTATCTCCATCTTTATCTCTCATCTCCATCTTCTATCCCTGTCTCCCATTTACACCTTTTATCTCCATCTCTTATCAACATCTCCATTTTCCATCCCTGTTTTCCGTATTCGTTTCCCATCTCCATATTCTATCTTCATCTTCATCTCCTATCTTCACCTCTCCTCTTCATCTTCTATCTTCATCTCGCATCTCCATCTCCTACCAACATCTCCCATCGCTATCTTCCATTCTTGATTCCCATCTCCATCTTTTATTTCCATTTCTATCTTTATATCTCGTCTCCACCTCCTATCTCCCATTTCCATCTACCATCTTCATCTCGTGTCTCCATCTCCTATCAACATCTCCCATATTCATCTCGCGTCTCCATCTCCTATCAACATTTCCATCTCCCATCCTTGTCTCTCCTTCTTATCTCCTATCTCCATCTTCATCTATGTTTATCATTACATAGCTCTCATCTACACCACCTGTCAACATCTCCTTCTCAAATGTTTAACTCCATTTCAATATTCATCTCTTCATCTCGTTTTCATCTTCTATCTCCTTCTAAAATTTCAATCTCTCATCTACATATCCCATATTCGTCTCACGTCTCTATCTCCTATCAACATTTCAATTTCTCGTATTCATCATCATCTTCAATCTAAATCTCCATCTCCATCTTCATCCCTCATATTCATCTCTCATCTCTTTTTTCCATCTCATACCTCCATCTCCTGTCTACATCTCCATCTCAAATCTCTAACTCCATCTCCATATTCATCTCACTTTCCGTCGCCTTTCTCCATCTCTCCTCTCCATCTTCTATCTCCATCTCAAATGTCAATCTGTTATCTCCACATTTCGTAATTATCTCTGTCTCTCACCTCTCATCTTCATCTCCTATCAACATCTAGACCTTCTATCGTCATCTCTCATCTTTATCTTCTATCAACATCTCCATCTTCTTTTCCATCTCTATCTACATTTCAATCTCTCCTCTCTGGCTCCTATCTTTCATCTCCATCTCCCATCTTTGTCTCACATCCTTAACTACCATCTCCATCTTCTATTTCTATCTCAAATCTCCATCTTCATATCTCTTCTCCTATCTCTATCCCCTAGTCTTTTAAATGTATAAAAAAATGTATACCGCGTGTCACAAAAGTCCCGGTACGGCTGAATATTTCCTCAAGTAAAATATTTTTTAGGGAGTTCAAGGTCAAGATCAATCTTAAAATAACTTTTGATCTTGTCGATGCCCTTTAAGGTTTTACAAGCTCAACTTTAAAAAAAAAATGAAACCCTGTTTTTTCACATCGGCAATCGATAGAGCGGGAAATTTTATATTCAAATATGTACCCAGGTCATACATAAGTGCATTGTAACCTTGAAGGTCACTCTGAGGTCATTCAAGCTTAAACAATGTCTGCCCACCGCTGGAAATAGAAGCTTTTCAATTTTTTCTTTCGTAACGAGTAAGGATACTTACTCTGACAAGGCATATTCAGCAGTGACCTTAAGCGTGCCCTGGACGATGACCTTCAAGGTCATTTCAAGGTCAATTTTTTCTTCATTGGAAACCGGATTTCAAGGTTACAATCAAATTATATATGACCTCGGTACATATTTGAACGTAAAATGTCCTGCTCTATCGATTGCCGATGTAAAAAAGGTGGCTTACATTTTTTTAGGTTGACCTTGAAAAAACCTTGAAGGTCATCGTCAAGACGGGAAATATTCAGCCGTTGCCGGGATTTTTGTGATACCCTTTTATATTCAGATATGTACTCAGGTCATACATAGGTACATTGTAACCTTGAAGGTCACTCTAAGGTCATTCAAGCTTAAACAAGGTCTGCCTACCGCTGGAAATAGAAGCTTTTCAATTTTTTCTTTCGTAACGAGTAAGGATACTCACTCTGACAAGGCATATTCAGTAAAAACCTTAAGCGTGCCCTTGACGATGACCTTCAAGGTTATTTCAAGGTCAATTTATTTTCTTAATTGGAAACCGCCTTTCAAAGTTGCAATGCACCTATGTATGACCTCGAAACATATTTGAACGTGAAATGTCCCGCTCTATCGATTGCCGATGTAAAAAAGGTGGCTTCCATTTTTTTTAAGTTGACCTTGAAAAAACCTTGAAGGTCATCGTCAAGATGGGAAATATTCAGGAAATATTCAGCCGTCCCGGTATTTTTATGACACCCTGTTTATTGTTAATATTATAATTTACATTACAGACATTTCAAGAAGTATGCGAGTCTTCTTCTTGAATTCCTGCCACAACTGCTCTTCCTGATACTTCTCTTCTTCTACATGGTGATGCTCATGTTCATAAAGTGGATTCTGTACGGAGCTACTGAAGAAAGTAAGAACATACTTTTCAGAAATTAAGAACAATATATAGCCTAAAAATTGATAAATTAAAACAAAAAACGGTTATTCTTTAGATGTACAATATCAGCCAACCTGTGCGCCTTCCGTACTCATCACTTTCATAAACATGATGCTCTTCAAGCATTCCAAGGTTGCCGAAGGTTGTTCCGAGTTCATGTTTAATGGTCAAAGTGAACTACAGAAAATCTGCGTATTTGCTGCACTTATCTGTGTGCCGGTTATGCTCTTCGGGAAACCGTTGTACACAGTTTTTGCCAAGAAGAAGCCAGGAAGAACAATGGTGAGGATGGAGCAGATTTCTCAATATTCTTCTTGAAACATTACACAGCCACACCAGAAAAAAATCTTTTCCGGGTCTGGAGGTCAGACCATGTTTACTATATGTTTTTGGGGTCGCTGAATCCGAATCCGAGGGCCAGAAAATCCCAGAAAGTCAGGGTTTTAATATAACATCAAAAAATCTCATGAAATTTTTTTTTTCCGAGTCCGGGGGTCAGACCATGTTTTCCAAATGTTCCTGGGGTCGCTGTATCTGAATCCTATGTCCAAAAAATCCCAGCAAGTCAGGGTTTTGACATAACCTCAAAAAACCTCATCAAACTTTTTTTCCGAGTCCGGGGGTCAGACCATGTTTTCTATATGTTTTTGGGGTCGCTGAATCTGAATCCGAGGTCCAGAAAATCCTAGAAAGTCAGGGTTTTGATATAACCTCAAAGAATCTCATGAAACTTTTTTTCCGAGTCCGGGGGTCAGATAATGTTGTCTATATGTTTTTGGGGTCGCTGAATCCTAACCCGTAGTCTAAAAAACTTCAGCACGTCAGGGTTTTGATTTTCAAAGAAATCCGTGGACTCGAAAAAAAATGGTCTGACCCTGACGTGCTGGGTTTTTTTTGCACCTCAGATTCGGATTCAGCGACCCCAACAACATATAGTAAACATTGTCTGGCCTCCACACCCGAAAAAGATTTTTTTTCTGGTGTGGCTGTGTTATTTTTAATAGGGTCTAAAATGTTTTATCGTCTCAATACATTTTGAGTGGTATACTCAGAAATTTTTTTTTTTTTTAAATCAAATAATTAAGTAAAGAAATGATGTTTTCTACCGATGAAAATTTATCTTTAATTTCAAATAATTTTCTTCATTTTGAAGCTTTTTTTTTCATTTGACCAAAAATAACTTTAAAATGAAGAAAATTATTTGAAATTAAAGATAAATTTTCATCGGAAGAAAACATCATTTCTTGGAAGCAGAAAAATTTATTTGAATGAAATAAAATTTTCTAAGACTAAAAACAAATAAACATTAGTTTATTTGTTTTTGGTAGAAAAGTCGTCTTTCTTAATTTAAAATTTATTTGCGTTAGAAAGTCATATTTTTGTGTTGATAATTCAAATGTTTTGTATAAAATTCTTATTTTTGACTTAAAAATTCATCTTTTTTGGTTGACGACTCAACTTATTTCTTTAAAAAATGGTCTTTTTGGAAGATTTTTCTTTCCTTTTCGGTTGAAATATCGACTATTTTCTTGCAAGTTCTTATTTCCTGAAAAAAAATCAACAGGTTCGTAGAAAAATCGTATTTTTATGTGTAAAATTCAACTATTTATTTGAAAATTATCATTTTTTTTTTAATTTCTATTTTCGCGTTGAAAGTAATTATTATTATTTTTTTTTTGCTGAAAAACATTTCTTGGTGGAAAATTCAACTGTTTTGTTGAAAATTCTTATTTTTGAAGAAAAAATTCAACTACATTTTGAAAATTCTTATTTTTGGATAAGAAATTTACCTGTATTTTTTTAATTCTCATTTCCTGCCGAAAAATTCAACGATTTTATCGAAAAATCCTATTTTTTTCTTTAAAATTCATCTATTCAGTTAAAAATTAATTTCTTTGTTGAAAATTCAACTGTTTTGGATTAAAAACTTCACCTGTTTTTTTTTCATTCTTATTTAAAAAAAAAATTAAACTGTTTTTTTTTAAATTCTTATTATAGTATAACAAATTCAACTGTTTCTTTTTAATTCTTATTTTTGGATAAAAAATTCAACAATTCTTTGAAAATTCTAATTTTCTTATGAAAAATTCAAAGGTTCTATAGAAAAATCCTCTTTTTATGTGTGAAATTCAACCATTTGTTCAAAAATTAACT
>CAKNXH010085836.1:20201-34938 GCA_932178445.1 Andricus quercusramuli | reverse complement strand
CTCTGAATTTCAAGTGGATTACTCTAGATTCCAAGTGGATTACTCTGTATTTCGAGTGGATAACATCGGATTTCAAGTGGATAACTGTGGATTACTCGGATTACAAGTGTATCGCCCCGCATTGCAAGTGTATTGCCCCGGATTACAAGTGGATTACTCTGAATCACGAGTGGATGGCGCTGGATTACAAGTTTATTACACTGGATTATGGCATATTTCAAGTGGGTCATGCTGGATTACATTGAGTTACGAGTAGATTGTCTGCATTACGAGTGGATTACTGCGGATGGCAAGTGGATTACCTCGGATTACGAGTGGATTACTGCGGATTACGATTGGATATGTGGTAGATTTCAAGTGGATTCATCTGAATTTGAAGTGGATTACTCTGAATTTCAAGTGGATCACGCTGGATTTCAAGTGGATTACTTACGATTTCAAGTGGATTACTGCGAATACTTTGGATTACGAGAGTATTGTCATGGATTACAAGTGTATTGCTCCGGATTACAATTGAATTTTCTCTGGATTACGAGTGGATTATCTGGATTACGAGTAGATTATTTGGATTACAAGCAGATTTCACTGGAATATCCTAGATTACAAGTAGATTACACCATATTACAAGTGAATTACACTATTTGGTTGAAAATAGAATTTTTGATAAAATATGAGTCATTTTAGATTCATTCAGTTGCTTATGTTTTAAAATATAAATAATTTTTATTTAAAATACCAACTATTACATTTTTTTTAGAATTTATCTTCTTTTTCTTGAAATACAACTAATTAGTTGATGATTGAACTAATTTAAAAAAAATCATTTTTCTAGTTAAAGATTCATTTTATTTAAAAATTCATCTCGTTCGTTGAAAGTTGAATTATTTTGTAATTTTCCTTTAAAATTTTTATTTGGTTAAAAATTTATTTACTTTGTTGCTACAAATTTTTTTTTTACTGAAGATTCGTATTTTCGAGATGGAAATTCAACCTTTTCGTTAAATTCTTTTTTCCACTGAAAACTCTTCCTCTTCTGAAATTTTGACTCTTTCGTTAAAAGTTAATTTAAAAAAAAAACTGTTTTAGTTGAGGATTAAAATATTTTATCAAAAATTTGTCTTTTTCTTTGACTTCAACTATTTTTGGCTTCTAATTAAAATCTTTTTGTATCCTGATCTCAACTTTTGAATTTTTGTTAAAAATTCAGCGTGATTGAAAATTGAACTATTTTGTGAAAATTAATTTTTTTTCAGACTTTTTTAGTAGAATTCAACTGTTTTTGTTTTAAAATTGCAAACATTTTCAGTTGAGATATCAAACATTACATTTTTTTCTTGAATGTTTATTTTTTTTTTTTAATTTAACTATTTGCTTAAAAATTGATCTATTTTGTTGAAAAATTAAATTTCTAGTTGAAATGTTAGGAATTTAAGGCATTCAAAATTGAATTTAAGCTAGTACTAATATTATTTTTATTCCAAAGAATTTGTTCTCCTATTTGAGACCCTGATTATTATTATTTTATTTTTATTTATTTCTATGTTATTATTTATGCCCTGGAGAAATTACGCTTTTATGAATCATTAACATTCTCAGTTAGTCATCATAGTCCATTTTCACACGTTGATTAACAGTGTACTACGCACTTAATAAAGTGACAATAAATTTGTATTTGACTCGTCACACCAGAGAATCGTATAGAAGAGCTTCTTAATCTTCATTTGATCATTAAAGTCAATTATAACAGAGGAAAAAAATGCTTTTTGTTACATCTCAATTTAAGTTCATTTTCTGTCTTAAAATAAGACCTAGTAAGTAAACAAGTCGTATTAAAAATTGAAAATCCGAAAAGTAACATCTGTGATTAGAATTGCATAAAATTTGTTTAAAAAATTAAAATGTATTTTTTTCAGAAATGATACACAATTCGGAAAACTGTAAAAATCCCGAAAAAATAAAATTGTCGAAATATAAAAATCTTGAATTGGAAAATTCCTAAATAATAAAATTCATGAACAGTTTATGATATTACCTACTTTTAAAATTCCCGGATGATAACATTTTTGACAGGAATTTTTTCAAATTTTAATACAAATTATTTATTTATTCAGAATTTTGTTTAGAATTCAGTATTCAAACAATAATTTTAAACAATTGAACATAAAAAAAATTTCTTTCATCAAAACATTTCATTATTTATTTTTATTAAATAGAACAAAAATTGCCGAAATAAAAAAAAAACCGATTTGGAAAACCTCCGATTAATAAAATTTTTGAACAGTTTTTATTATTTCCAAATTAAAAAATGTCTAAATAATAAAATTCATGAACAGTTTATGATATTACCTACTTTTAAAATTCCCGGATGATAACATTTTTGACATGAATTTATTTAAATTTTAATACAAATTATTTATTTATTCAGAATTTTATTTGAATTCAGTATTCAAACAATAATTTTAAGCAATTGAACATAAAAAAAATTTCTTTCATCAAAACATTTCATTATTGTATTTTTATTGAATAGAACAAAAATTGCCAAAATTGAAAAAACCCGATTTGGAAAACCTCCGATTAATAAAATTTTTGAACAGTTTTTAATATTCACAAATTAAAAAATTTCTAAATAATAAAATTTCCGACAGAAAATACCGGGAATTTTTATTGCGCAAAGGGCCTTTTTCGGGATTTTTCCATAACGGGATTCTGAGATTTCAGCAATTTTATCATTGTGGGAATTTATTTTTCGGGATTTTTTCAATTCGGGATTTTTATATTTCGGGAATTTTCTGTTTCGAAAATTTTCTCTTTCAAGAATTTGACAGTGTCGGAATTTAATTTTTCAGGATTTTAACCTTTTTGCAATTTTATCATTTCGGGATTTTATTTCTCGGGAATTTTCAAATTTGAGAATTTCAGTGTTTGAAATTTTCTATTTACAAAATTGTATTTTTCGAATATTTTACAGTGTTGAAAATTTCATTTTTGGGTTTTTTATATTTCGACAATTTTATCATTTTGGTTTCAATTCGGATAATTTGAAATTGAAAAATTTTTAAACAGAAGCTCTAAAAATTGAAAAATTTAGAGATAATATTTTTAAAATCAATTTGATTAAAAAGAGTTCAAGATACATTATTTCTAATTCCAAGCATTTAAAATTGATTTTTTTTTTAAATTGAAGAATCTCGAAGTTCAATTATTTCCAACTAAAATTTTGAGAATAGGACCATTTTAAAATGTTAAAGATGGCATATTTTCTGAATCGAATGTTGAAATTTGGATCATTCAAAATTCAACAGAATTGAAATTCAATTATTTATAAATAAATTTAATATTTCCAAGTCAAAGCTTCTGAAATTCTAGAATTTTAAATTGTTATTACATTTTTTTAAATTAACATAAAAATTGATTAGACAGATTAGTCTAAAACCAAAATTTTTCAAAAATCAAAAACCTTCTAGAAGAGGGCAAAATAAAAATGTACTTCAAAACAGAAAAACGAAAAAATTTCTACGTTGATAATTAAACGTATCCGAACTTCACTTAAAAATAAAAAATATTTTTATCGCCAAAAATTATGATACTAAAACTTTTTTATACTCAGATCCTGAAATTGAATTGAATTGAATTGAAGTGGTGTAATTTTTAACTAAAAAATAAAAATTTTTCACCAAAAATATAATATTTGTATTTTTAATTTCAAAAAAAAATTCTGAGCAAAAATAGAAACGAATTTTCAACAATATACATGGATTTTTAACAAAAAAAGTGAATTGTTAACCAAATAGTTTAATTTTTTAGCAAATTAGTTATTAGTCGAATTTTTAACCCAAAAATATGAATTTTTAACAGAATAGTTGAATTTACAACCAAAAACATGAATTTTCAATCGAGAATATTAATTTTCTATAGAAGTAGATGGGAATTTAGTTTGACAGAGGGATAGAAAAATATTGACGTGGATAGAGAAAGAATAGGATGAGATAGCGAAAAGTGTATTAAAAAGATAGACGGGAATTGAGATTGATGAAGAGGATAGAAAAATATAGACGTTGATAGATGTAGTATAGGATGAGATAGAGAAAAAAATATTAAAAAAGATAGATGGGAATCTAGATTAACAGGGGAATAGAAAAATATTCAGGGGGATAGATCAAGGATAGAATGAGATAGCAAAAACAGTATCAAAAAGATAGACGGGAATTCAGATTGATGAAGAGAAAGAAGAAGATTTCTAGGACAGGATGAGATAGCGAAGAAGGTATTGAAGAAGATAGACATGCATTCAAATTGACTAACAGAAAAAGATTGACATTGACAGATAAATAGCGAAAAGATGGAATAGCGAAAAGTGTATTAGAAAAGATAGACGGGAATTCAGGTTGACAAAGAGATAGAAAAAAATTTGTAGGATGGGATGGGATAGCGAAGAAGGTATTGAAGAAGATTGACATGCATTCAAATTGACTAACAGAAAAAGATTGTCATAGATAGATAAAGGATAAAGAAGATGGTACCAAGAATGATAGATGGGATTTAGATTGAAAAAGAGATAGAAAAAGATTTCTAGGGTAGGATGAGATAGACAAGAGGAGATTAAAAAAGGTAGATGAGAATTTAGATTCACAGAGGGATAGAAAAATAATGACCTGGATAGATAAAGGATAGGATGAAGTAGCGAAAAGTGTATTAAAAAAGATAGACGGGAATTGCGATTGATGAAGAGATAGAAGAAGATTTCTAGGACAGGATCAGATAGCGAAGAAGGTATTGAAGAAGATAGACATGCATTCAAATTGACTAACAGAAAAAGATTGACATAGATAGATAAAGGATAGAATCAGATAGAGAAGATGGTATCAAGAATGATAGATGGGATTTAGATTGACAAAGAGATAGAAAAAGATTGGTAGTGTACGATGAGTTAGAGAAGAGAAAATTGAAAGAGATGGATGGAACTTTAGATTGACAGAGGGATAGGAAAATATTGACGTGGATAGATGAAGGATAGGATGAGATAACGAAAAGTGTATTAAAAAGATAGACGGGAATTGAGATTGATAAAGAGATAGAAGAAGATTTGTAGGGTAGAATGAGATAACGAAAAAGGTATTGAGAGAGAAAAAAAACCCATTTAAATTGACAAACAGAAAAAGATTGACGCAGATAGAGAAAGGATAGAATCAGATAGAAGAGGGTATTAAAAATAATAGGTGTGAATTCAGATCGACAGAGGGATAGAAGAATATTCACGTCGATAGATAAAGAGTAGGATGACATAGCGAAAAGTGTATTAAAGAAGATATATGGGAATGTAGATTGAAAAAGAGATAAAGAAAAACGTCGATAGATGTAGTATAGGATGAGACAGAGAAGAAAATATTGAAAAAGATAGATGGGAATCTAGATTAACAGAGGGATAGAAAAATATTGACGTGGATGGATAAAGGATAGGATGAGATAGCGAAAAGTGTATTAAAAAAAATAGATGGGAATTAAGATTGACAAAGAGATAGAAAAAGGTTGGTAGGATAGGATGGGATAGCGAAAAGTGTATTGAAGAAGATTTAAATTGCATTTAAATTGACAAATAGAAAAAGATCGACCTAGATAGGTAAAGGAATGGAATGGGCTACATTTTTTCTGTCTCTTTCTATCATTTTTTCATTCATTTTCATTATCCTTTACTACTCTTTAATAATTCTACCACACATTGAACATTCATCGATCAGTGCTTGTAATTATATATGTTATCATGCATACCCTGTTCTTTTAGGGCTAATTAGCCCTAGGGACATCCTGGAAGCAATTACAAATACAAATATAATTAATAATAAATTATCACATTGAAATTATTATAATTAATAAATTATTATAGTTAATTGACAGGGTGACCAGCGACCTTGAAAACTTTGAAAACCTGGAAATCTCTTCGAATTTTTGACGATAACCTTGAATTTGTATTGGCGTGCATCTCGGGACAGTGAGGGTACGTGGGTTAGCGTTCGCAGATGTATAGTAAACTAAATTTCAAAACATTTCAAAGATTTTAAACGTTTTCAAATTTTTTAAGATTTCAAAAGATTTCACGGATATTTAAAAAGAATACAAAAATTTCAAGGATTTAAAAAAGGTGTTTTGTTCTGAGCAAATTTGTAGATATAATTCAAGCGGAAAATTTGGTTAAATAAAATGTTATTGTAGCTTGTTTCCTTTCTCCACAGAAGTAATTTTTTATATTCCATATATTATTATAACAAGAGTTTATAAAAAAAATTATTTTTTTTTGTACATATTTTGTGTTTTCATTTTTTTTGTCTCTTGTGTCGTTTTTCCAAAAGTTTTATTTTTTTATCTTGTTTTTTACGACTGAAACAAAAAGTACGCGTCGTATCAAAAAATTATTCCTGGGAAATTTGTAGTCCTTTTTTGGGTGAACAACTTTTGTTTCACTTTTTTTTTCGTAGCTTGCGTCATTTTTCCGAAAATTCAATTTTTTTATTCTGAGCTCGGGCCAGTGAGGGTACGTGGGTTAGCGTTCGCAGATAATAAGATTGTTATGGCATAGTCAATCGAAGACTTGCAATCACTAAAATTTCCCAAAAATATCGAACGTTTCATAAAGATTTTTGGAAGATTTTAAAACATTCAAAGGATTTCAAGGATTCTAAAGATTTCAAAAAGGGTGCAGTCTAAAAAGTTTCAAACATTTCAAGATTTTAAACAATTTCAAATTTTTTTAGAAGATTTAAAATTTAAAAAATACAAAAGATTTCACAAATATTCCAAAGAATTCATAAGGATTTTAAAATATTTAAAAAATTTTAACAAGGGTGCGTTTCACCAGACTTTGAAGATTTCAAAACGTTTCAATAATTTCAAACAATTTCAAACTTTTTTAGAAGATTTCAAAAGATTTCTAATATTCCAGTGATTTTAAACAAATACAAAAAATTTCAGAAAGCTTTTGCAAAAATTTTAAAGAATTTGTAAGGATTTCGAAAGATTTCAAGAATTTCACTTTTCAAATATCACCCCCATAAGTCTGTTTTATAGGGTCCCCAAAAACCCCATAAGTGAAAAATGGGTTTTGCGAGTTTTTGGCGCTAATTATGATTTTTTCCGTTTTTTTAAATGCAGATTATTTCTAATACATAAAACACAACTTTACACTGATTAGATGTTGAAATAAATTGTTTAAACAATTTATTATTGTTTTCAGCAATTTTCTCTTAGAATGGAGATAGAAAGTCGCGGTTTTTTCAAAAAATTTCCATTTTTTGTTCAATTTTCAATTAGAGTGAGGTAAGAGATAATTAATTTTGAAAAACATTGTTTAAACAATTTATTATTATTTTTAATAATATTCGCTTAAAATAATGTTAGAAAATTGCAGTTTTTTCTGAAATTTTCCACTTTTTGGTCACTTTTCAGTTGGAGAGAGTTAAATAATTAATTAAAATTAACAAAATTATTTGTTTAAACTATTTATTATTATTAATAATATCCAATTTAAATAATGCTAGAAAGTTGCGGGTTTTTCGGGAATATACAACTATTTGTCTAATTTTCACTGGAGTGAGTTAATAATTAATTCAATTTAGCAAGAATAATTATTTAAACAAATTATTGTTTATAACTATCTTCTTTTTATCAATGCTATATAGCTGCGGTTTCTTCTGAAATGTTTATCTTTTTACTCACTTTTTACTTAACAAATTAATAAAAACTGCAAGTTAACAAACATAGTTGTTTAAACAATTTATAATTGTTTATAACTATCTTCTCTTAGATGAGTGCTAAAAAGTTGCGGTTTTTTCTGAACTCTAAAACTTTTTGTCCACTTTTCACTTGATGAGGTAATAATTAATACAAGTTAACAAACATTCTCATTTAAACAATTGATTATTGTTTATAACTATATTCTCTTAGAGTGATGCTAGAGAGTTGCTTTTTTGTGAAATCTTCAATTTTGCTTCGAATTTTCAGTTATGAACAAATAACTGTATTATAATTTTATTATAAAATTAATATAATTTTTTCCTCATGGGAAATACGTTTTAAACTTCATGGGGCTTGTACCACCTCTAAATGTAATTTTGTTCAAAAAAAAAAAAAAAAATGGATTTATTTTTGTGTGGATTCGAACTCGGGCGTTCTTCATACAAATTCGAGAAAAAAAATGTCCAGTGCATTTTTGGACCACCCTACTGGACACCCTGATTAATAAAGCGATTATATTGTGCATGCACAATATTTAAACAATTTTTAAACAATTTTTAAACAATTTCAACTTTTTTAAATAAAAAAAATAAAAATTTTATTGAAATTGTTGCATAATTCCCACATAAGAATTGCCTTATGATCTTGTATAATCACATGTGGTACACGTAGAGATATCAAATGAGCCCTAGTGCAATTTCTAAATCAGAAACTGGATTGGTCACTAATATTCAGGTCAACAAATCGTAGTAGACTTTACTGTACATATTGTGTTGCGCAAGGTACAACTTCTAATCACTACGTAAACACTATTTCACTGATTAGGAATTTACTGGAGATAATTCAGGAAAAACTTCATAGAATCGATTTGATTAACACCCAGTTGATAATAAAGTGAAAATTGAAACTATTTTTTAACGTTTGCTCAGATTATTCCTTCCGGTTAAGAGATACGGAAAAAGTTCATAGGACAGGATTTGTAGGGGACAAAATTCCCTTTAAAATGACCCCTATTGAAGTTCTCTGCGACTAATCGTTTGCGAGAAATTAATTTGTTAATTAAGGGTAGACTGTTTTCGACAAAGCCTGAGTATGAATTAATTGTTATTGTTATGCAAAAATACTCTGATCATATTTCACTTCTCAAATCGTGGAGGGGGTAAAATTCGCATACAAAAAAGGCAAATAATTTGTTCGTTGTACATTTTTATTGTTATAAACCTATTTTATAAACAAATAAAAATTTGCACTATTTTTTTCACGAAAATTTCTTTGCAATCTATCGAAATAGCTTCTCAGACTCACTAAACTGCTGAAAATTGTTCAGACTTAACATTCAGCTTTGTTAAAAATAATTAAAACCAAAAAATAAAAAAATAAATTATAGCCTTGCGAACAAATTGCCAGACTTACTGATATCATTTTTCTGATTTCTGATAATTTTGATAAGCTATTTCGATAGGTTTAAGATAGAAAAGAATTTTTTCCGAGTAAAAATGGATATTTTCTATTTGTTAACTTCAATTATTTATAACAAACGTAAATTCTAATGTTTAACAATTTTCTTGAGTTTATTATATTTGAGAAGCTAATTCTTTAAATATTCGACGACAAAGAATTTTTTCCGCAACAAAAAGGATGAAAATTGTCTTTTGTTAACTTAAATTATTTATAACAAACATTAGTTTCAAGGTTTAACAATTTTCTGCAATTTATTATGCTTGAGAAGCTATTTTTTAAGTATTCGACGAAAACGAATTTTTTCCGCAAGAAAAAAGATAAAAATGGTCTATTTGTTTACTTAAATTATTTATAACAATGCTAACATTTATTTTAAACAATACCCTGCAGTTCATTAAGTCTATTGAACTATTTCTATACAAAGATAATGAAAAAAAAAATTTTGCGGGAAAAAATGATGAAAATGTTTTATTTGTTAACTAAAAATATTTTCAACAAATGTAAATTTTAATGCTTAATAATTTTTTTATGTTCATTCGGTTCCCGAAGATACTTTTTTAAATATTCGATGAAAAAGAATTTTTTGTGCGAAAAAAGTCTGAAAATGTTCTATTTGTTAAGTTAAATTATTTATAATGAAGGTAAATATTAAATATAACAATAAATTGCTGTCTAGTAGTCTAGTAAAATATTCTGTTACGCATGAAATGGAAAAAAAAATTCTCGGGAAAAAAGGTTAAAAGTTTTCTATTTGTTTACTTAAATTATTTATAACAAAAGCTTAATGTTAATTGCAAACAACAGTCTTTTCAGTTTGGCAAAATATTATTATACATATAAGATGGAAAAGGAATTTTTTGTGCGGAAAAAGAAATTTTTTCTGCGAAAAAAGAATGAAATTTTCTATTTGTTAACATAATTTATTTATAACAAAGCTAAATATCAAGTTTAAACAATAACCTTCAGTTTTGCAAATCTAGTAAAATATTCTGATACATGAAAGTTGGAAAAAAATTTTCTCTGAAAAAAAAGGTTGAAAGTTTTCTATTTGTTAACTTAAATTATTTATAACAAAATATAAATGTTAATTGTAAACAGCAGTCTTGTTAGTTTAGTAAAATATTATGATACATATAAGATGAAGAAGGAATTTTTTTCGCGAAAAAAGTATTAAAATGTCCTATTTGTTAACTTAAATTATTTATAACAAAACTAAATATTGAGTGTGAACTTGAAAAACAAAAATAATAACCTTCAATTTTGTAAGCCTGGTAAAATATTCTGATACATGAGTTGAAAAAAAAATTTTCCCCGGGAAAAATGGTTGTAAGTTTTCTATTTGTTAACTTAAATTATTTATAACAAAAGCTTCATGCTAATTGTAAACAGCAGTCTAGTTAGTTGAGTAAAATATTCTCATACATATAAAATGAAAAAAGAATTTTTTCCGCGAGAAAAGTATGAAATTATTGTATTTGTTAACTTAATTTATTTATAACAAACCTAAATATTAAGTGTTAAAAGTATTATGTAGTTTATTAAAATATCTGATAATATCGAAACTGGAAAAAAATTTACCCGCAAAAATAAGATAAATTAAATCCAGAAAAAAAATTCCTTTTTTTACATGTCTGAAAATTGATTCAAATTATAAATAAATCGTAGAATTAACTAAATTTGTTATTATAAATAAGCCTCTTGTTAAGTAAAGAGGCTCCCAAAAATTGCATCTCATATACACCTAAGAGTGATATGGATGCGGGCATAAATTAAATGGGTTTCAGCATCAGTACCCTCACTATACGTTCATTGAATACTATGCTCCCCAAAGACAAGGATAAACTTTTCAAGTCAAGTCCCGATCTTTATACTCTCAGCGAAACGGCTTACTCACGAGAAAACAGAGGCCATCTATCGATTTTTTGCCGAACTAAATTTTTCTTTAGAAAAATTTATTTCCTGATAACAATTCTTATCCGATTTGAACGTTCTTTTTTTAGAATAAAAGCTGATGAAATTTCGCATCAACTTCACCAAACAGATTATAAAAAAATTGTTGCATTATTTTTTTATTTAATAACAAAATAAAAAACTGTCATTTTTTTACTTTTTGAGAGTACTGCTTTTTGAGAAATAATTGGATTCATTCTAGGATACTCAGATTGAGTGAAGCAAGTATCCAAAAAAGTTTTTCAGTAGCAAGGCAGATGTTTAAAAATTTATTGAATTTGTTATAAACAATTTAGTGCATAAAAATGGTTTCCTGGAGATCGGCTGCGATTTGTCACTTGATTCGCAACAAGTGTGAATAATTTTTAGGCAAAAGGAGTTTTTATATTGAATTAATGAAAATTAATAAATAATTAATGTTATAAACAAATTTTATAAACAATCATCCACATTAAGTATTTGTGATAAAATAAATCGACTTTATCCTATGGAATTGACTAAAAATTACTCGGAAATGATACCTAATGAGCATATTTAGTCAGTTAATAACAATTTATGATTGTTTAAATTAACTTAATTAACAAATGCACTCTTGGGCTGTTTTTTAAAGTAAAAACTTGGTTCTTTCAACGTAATCTATTGCAAATAAATAATTTATCAAGTCTAAGGTCATTTCAATAACAATCAAGAAATATTATTTTTAATAACAATTTTTTAAACAAATTCATCCTATATATTTATCAACAAAAAATTCCGCTTTTCTTCGAAGAATTAACCTTATCTGATCCTTTTAACGTAATTAACTTTTAACAACTAATTTTTAAACAGTTTTGAAAACTTGGATAACGATAAACTATTTTTCTTGTCATTAACAATGTCGTAAATAAATTTTTCTCGTCTCATGCATTTGTAAACTAAGAATTCCATTTTTCTTTGTGAAATTGTCTAATAATTTCTTAGCAATGACTCATTGTTATTATAATTTCGCAATCGTCAATAAGTCAAGTGCTATTTTTTTTAAATAAACTTAATTAACAAATGCACTGTTCAGCTATTTTTCGACATACAAATTTAGCCGTTTTAACGTAATCGAATGTAGATATCTAAATTCATAATTAAACAAAATTAATAGCAATAAACAATTATTATTGTTGATAACAATTTTTTTCCAAAATTTTTTTCATCACATGTATTTATGAACAAAAAAATTCCAGTTTTCCCATTATTGTACTTTATTGTAATTCAATTTAATTTAAAAAATGTAAATTCTTAGTAATTTTCTTATCAAGAAGGATTCGATAAAAAAAAAATTTTGTAATAAAAAAAAGTTTTGATAAATTTTGAATAACATATTAAAATTTAACGAATTTTGAAAAATATAAAAAATGTTCTTTTACTTTTTTCATCAATTTTTCGATTTTTATCAAGAGGGGTTATTTGAATGAAAAAAAAAATATTGCGACAAAAAAGATGTATTTTTCAGAGTTCTACAATATTTATTAAAATAATTTTGTAAT
The DNA here is from genome assembly GCA_932178445.1 of Andricus quercusramuli. Taxonomy (NCBI): domain Eukaryota; kingdom Metazoa; phylum Arthropoda; class Insecta; order Hymenoptera; family Cynipidae; genus Andricus; species Andricus quercusramuli. The sequence continues at coordinate 22,285 of CAKNXH010085836.1, read as the reverse complement.
ACAATAATTTTCAAGATAATGAAGAAATTTTTTTTTCATTTTCCGGAAAATTTTAGTAGAACCCTTCCAAATTTTTTTCATCAGAACCCAATTTTACACCGTACAAATATTAAAAAAATTTATTCTCAAATATAAATGTTTATAAAATGTTAATTAGGATGAACTGAAAATAGATTGTAAATCCTGGATCTATTGAGTAATAATTGAATTTAAAAAATACTTTATTTATATTTTTCTACATCATCTTTAAATTCTTACATCAAGTTTTTATAGTTTGTTATAAAAATATTTGTAATTCCTTTCCGGGAGTGAATGAAAGTATAATTTATTAGGAATGGTTGCACATAAATAATGTTGAATTCAAGGAGAAAATTAATTTTTTAATCGTTAAATGAACGTTATTTTTCATAATAAAGGAAAATACTTGGTCAGCTGGAACACGTTCTTAAATATCCATGAAAATTGTTTAAACAAATATTTCTTTCTCAAGAGATGATAAATATCTGAGTAAAGAAGTTTTATATATAAATAATTAACGTTAATAGATTATTCAAACAGTTAGAACAGGTGTAAATTTCGTTAAACTGAACGATTTTCCTCAAAATTATATCTTCTAAAAATAATAAATGCTATAGTAAAAATAAAATACAGAATAAAATAAATATATAAATTAGAAAATAGAGTATAATGATAATAAAAATTTAAGAATTTTAAATTAGATTGAAATCAAATTTAAAAAGAAAAATAAAAAAGAGGAAAAAATGAGAAGGAAACGAACGAAATCCCCTTCTTTCTCTTTTTTTATTTTTTTTGAAGTTTTTTTTTAATTACAATAGGAGCATTTCATGGTCGTTCTCTAAATGAATCGTTGTCCGTCTTTGTTCATTAAAAAAAAAAAATTCTTGAGAAATTTTTTTTTTCACAATAATGAAAAGGAGGAAGGAAAAATGAGAAGGAAGCCAACTAAATCCCCTTACTTTTTTTTTCATTTTATTTTATTTTCTAAAGAAATTTTTTTTTTTAATTACAATAGGAGAAATTTATGGTGGTTGTCAAAATGTGGTCGTTGGATTTTTGTCTTCATTTTCAGAAAGTTTGTACATAATAATAATAATAGCAATAATAATAATAAATAAATAAAACAAAAATAAACAAATGTAATGAAAATACTATTAAAAGAATAAATAAAAAATGCCTTCGACTTATTGGGCTGTAATCATATTAATCCTGAGACAATAAAAATAAACTTTCTTCAAAAAAAAAAAAAAAAATTTTATAAAAAAAAAAAATAAATAAAAAAAAAAAAAAATGAAAAATGAGAAGGAAACCAACCAAATCGCCTCCCTTTTCTTTATCTATTTTATTATTTTCCAAGAAATTTTTTTTTTTTTTAATTGCAATAGAAGCATTTTATGGCGGTGGTCCACCTTTCGTCGTTGTATTCTTGTTTTTATTTTAATGAATTTTATACATAATAATGATAATAAATAAAAAAATTTAAAAATTCAATAAAAATACTATCAAAAGAATAAATAAAAATTCCAACTCTAACAGAAAATGCCTTCTACATATTGGGATGTAATCATCTTAATCCCGAGACATCAAGAAAAGAAACTTTCTTAAAAAAAAAAAAAAAAAAAAATTCTTTGGACAAAAATAAAGAAGAGGAAAGAAAAACGAGAAGGAAACCAACCAAATCTTATTCCTTTTCTTTTCTATATAATTTTTTTTTTTTCAAGAAAAGTTTTTTTTTTAATTACAATAGGATCATTTTATGGTGGTTGTCAAAATGTGGTCGTTGGATTTTTGTCTTTATTTTCAGAAAGTTTGTACATGATAATAATAATAGTAATAATAATAATAAATAAATAAAACAAAAATAAACAAATGTAATGAAAATACTATTAAAAGAATAAATAAAAAATGCCTTCGACATATTGGGCTGTAATCATATTAATCCTGAAACATTAAAAAGAAACTTTCTTTAAAAAAAAAAAAAAAAAAAAAAAAAAAAAATCTTTTAAAAAAAAAAAAATTAAAAATGAGAAGGAAACCAACCAAATCGCCTCCCTTCTCTTTATCTA
>CAKNXH010085836.1:0-10201 GCA_932178445.1 Andricus quercusramuli | reverse complement strand
CCTTTTCTTTCATTGAACCCGCTTCTTCAAGATAATTTTTTCATTTAACGAAACATATTTTCCAAAGAAGAATATAATTTTTAATTAAGGAAAAATTTTCAATTGGTACAAAAAGACATTTCCATTCTTTTTTAAAATTATTTTCTTTTCTTTCTATCTCTTTGACTTTCTTTTTCTTTCTGTTTCTTTTCTTTCCTTTTCTTTCTTTCGTTGAAGTAAACAACTTTTTTCTAATTAAGAAAAATATATTTTGCAAAAGAAGAATATAATTTTCAATTAAAGAAAAATTTTCAATTGGATTTTACTTAAACATAGAAATTTACTTGACTGAAAAAAAATTTCACGATTTTCTTTCCTTTCTTTCCTTTTTCTTCCTTTTTCTTCTATTTTTTTTCTCTTTTGTTCTTTTGTTCTTTTTTTCACTCAAATTCGACTTGTTGGATTGCACAAAAATATTTTATTTTTAAGGCTACCGCGGCGCGATAGGCGACCGCGACGTTCGAGATATTCACTCACGTCAGTTCGAGAGTGCTCGTGGTACGTGACTACTCTTCAAGCGGAATTATACCTTCTTCTTTTCAAATAGTGTAAAAATAGTGAGTAATTTTTTCCAAATAATACAATAATTAATAAAAATATGCAAGTAAGCCCACAATTAATAACTAAAATCGAAATTTAAAGAGAATGAAAAAAATCGCTTTAGTTTCAGATAGAATCTTAAATTTCTTTAATTAATTAAAAATCGTGACCACAAAGTTGTGTGAATTTTCACCAATTTTTTATTAATTTTTCACATCCAGAAATCGTTGGAGGAGAAAAAAATCCAGTTCTCGTAGAAATCACGTGGGCACATATAACTCGTGAGGTCGTCACGTGCACTTTACAAACCAAGGATGTACAATTGTACTCTTTGTAACATTTAAAAATTACTCTTTTTTTTTCAATTGCAAAAATAAATTTATTTAATTGATTGATTTTAAAATAAAATTCATTGCTTCAATTTTTGTTTTGATTAAAACAAATTAATGAAAAATTTTTTTTCAACTTAAAACGCTTTTTCAGTGTTTGAAATTATTAAAAGAAAAAAAATATTTGGAAGAAACGGTTTCTTTAATTGAAGACAAATACTTTTCTGAGTGATATTAAATGAGGCAAAGGCAGACCGATTTGACCGCATTAATTTTTTTTTGCACGCAACCAATATCCATTACATCTGGTTGGTTGCACCCTTTTATTATCACTATATGAATCGATGATCGTCGCACTGTGTAAAGAAGGGAGCGAGATTCAAATACAATTGGACTTCCGACATTGAAAATTAAATCAAATTTTATAAATTATCATAAAATAATTTGGTAAATTACAAAATTTATCTCAAAATTAATAAAAAACTTCATATCTATTTCAAATTTATTATTGGCTTTCAAGTAAATTAATTAATATTATTAATCTTACTATAAGATTATACACAGAAAAATTAACAAAAAAGTGTCTTCAAAATATTTTTTTATTCAAATTTTTTTCCTGGACTTGTTTCACTTTCTTTCAACTAAAATAATTAAAATTATTTTTATTCAGATTCAATGACCCTATTAAAAAATTGTCGAATTAAATTAATTGAAAATTTTATTTTAATTCCTTTTCCAGTTGATTATAGCACTTTGTAATTAAAACTTTTCCGCTAATTGTTTAAGCCTTGAATAATTAGTCTAATCTGATATTGAAAGGTTTTTAAAAATTTATTTATGACTTGTTTTTTTCTGTAGTGGTGAAGTCATTCAGAAGATAATTCTTCTAGCATTAGATCAGTACTTCCTGCATTCAGTGCTATCTATTCAGTCTAGAGAATTGAACGTTAATCTAGCAGTAATTTAAAGGAAGTATAATATTCAGAATGTTCGATTAGTAAATTAAATTATTCAATTGAATTGAATGAGGATTTTTTTCAACTTAAGAATTTTAAATTAGATGAAAATCAAATTAAAAATCCAACGACCAAATTCGGACAACTACCACAAAACGCCCCCATTGCAATAAAAAAAAAATTTTCTTAAAAAAAATTACTTTGGACAAAAATAAAAAATTACTCCGGACAAAAATAAAAAAGAGGAAAGAAAAATTAGAAGGCGACCAACAGGATCTTCTTCCTTCTCATTTTTGTTTCCTCTTTTTTATTTTTTTCCAAAGAAATTTTTTGTTTTTTTTTTCAAGAAAAATTTTTTTTTCGGAATTCTATACATTAAGAATTTTGTATTTATATTTATTTATAATAATTCAGAAATTCATTAAACAGTATAGGCTGGCTTGAATGTTTGATGCCTTTAGTGATCCATATTCAATTGTTAATTGATTTATTATTTATTATAAGATACTTTATTGTTTATAATAATATAATTTATTATAAATTTCTTAAGCATTTTAAGTGAAAGAATCTTATTTTCACGATTTGGTGGACACCTGTATCAATATAGATAAAGTGCGTGCTACTTTATCCTTAAAAGAAGTGGGTTACGTGCTATCTTCGAAATATTTGGAAATTTTTTCTTCTACTTATAATTCTTGAAAATGGGGAAAAGATCCGATTTTGTGAGTGGAGGGATTATTTATTGTTGTTTTTGATTGGAACTTTTTTAGGTATTTTAGTTCATTCACTGAGAAAAAAGGAAAAAAAAAGAAAAGAAAGACATTTTTTTCGAAGAAAAATACTTATTGGCTCTCTGTCAAACAAATTTTTCTTAATTCAGAGAAAAAAAAAGAACGAAAAAAGAAAGAAAGCGGAAAAGGAAAAGAAAACGAGAAAGAAATGAAACAAAAAGGAAAGGAAAAGAAACAAAAAGGAAGAAGAACAAAAATTTATTTGTATTAAAGAAAAATATTCATTGGCTATCAGTCAAAAAAAAAGCTTCTTTAATTCAAAGAAAGGGAGTGCAGGAAAAACAAATTAAAGCAGACGAATTAAAGAAAAACAAATAAAAAGAGAAAGAAAACGAAAAAGAAATGAAATAGAAAGGGGAAAAAAGAAACAAAAATGTAATGAAAAGAACGAAAAAGAAGAATAGAAGAAAAAGAAAGAAAAATGAAACAAAGAAAAGAAAATAGTGAAATTTTGTTTTGAGTCAAACAAATTTCTATGTTTGAATAAAATGGCTTCTTGTTTCAATTGAAAATTTGACTTTAATTACATGAAAAGAAAAGAATGAGGAAAGTAAACGAGAAAGAAATGAAACAGAAAATATTTCTGGTTAAATCAGAAAAATATCTTAAAGAAGCGGGTTCAAAAAAATGTTTCTTTATTCCAAAGAAAGAAAGAAAAAAAAAGGAAAAGAAAGAAGAAGAGAAAGAATTAACACAGAAAAGAAAAAAAACGGAGGAAGAAAATATGAAGAAGAAAGAAAAGAAAATAATGAAAAAAAAGGAATGAAAATGGGTTGTTGTTTCAATTGAAAATTTTGCTTTAATTAAAAATTATATTCTTCTTTGGAAAATATTTTTTGTTGAATGAGAACATTACCTTCAAGAATCGGGTTCAAAGAAAAGTTTTTTTAGTTCAAAGAAAGAAAGAAAAGGAAAGAAAAAGAAGAGAAACATAATGAAAAGAAAGTAGAAATTAAAAAAGAATGAAATGAAACAGAAAAGAAAAAAAAATAAGAAAGACAATTTGAAAAGGAATTAATGAAAAAAGGAATGAAAATGAGTTGTTGTTCCAATTGAAAATTTTTCTTTTAATAAAAATAATTTCCTTCTTTTCGAAGATATTTTTTGTTGAATGAAAAAAATTTTCCTAAAGAAACAAGTTAAAGAAAAATATTGGTTAGCTCTCAGTTACAGAAAAGTTTCTCTAATTCAATAAAACAAAGAAAATAAATGAAAGGAGAAAAGAAAAAAAAACAGAAAAGAAAATGAAACAGAAAAGAAAAAACCAAAAAGAAGAAAGAAAATAAGAAAAAGAAAGAGAGAAACAAAGGAATATTTTTTTTGATCGAAGAAATTTCTATGTTCAACAAAACGCGTTTTTGTTCCAATTGAAAAATTTTCTTTTAATAAAAATGATCTTCTTTTCCTTGAAAATATTTTTTGTTAAATGAAGAAATTGTCTCAAAGAAAACAAAAATTTCTTCGAACCAAAAAAAATATTCTTCAGCTCTCAGTCAAAGAAAAGTTTCTTTAATTCGAAGAAAGGAAGAAAAGAAAAAAATAAAGAAAAAAGAAAAAGAGTGAAAGAAAAGTGAAACAAAAAAGGAAGAAAATTAAAGAATGAAAACTTTTTTGGATTCCAAGAAATGTCTATGTTTTAAGAAAATTTGTTTTTGTTCCTATTAAAAAATTTTCTTGAATTAAAAATGATATCCTTCTTTAAGGTATTTTTTGTTAAATGAAATAAATATCTTAAAGAAACTGGTTCAAAGAAAAGTTTCTTTAATTCAAAGAAAGAAAAATAAGAGAAATAGATAGGAAAAGAAAAAAACAGAAAGGAAGAAAAGAAGGAAAATTTATTTAGACGAGAGAAAAAATATTCTTTGCTTCTGAGTCAAAGAATAATTTCTTTAATTCAAAAAAAGAAAGAAAAGCACAGAAACAAGAGAGAAGAAAAAAGAAAGAAAAAGTGAAAGAGAAAGAGAACGAAAAAGAAATGAAACAGAAAGGAAAAGCGAAGAACGTAAAAGAAGAAAAAAGAAAAGACGAAGAAGGAAATGAAAAAAGTGAAATTTTTTTTTAGCTAGATATTTCTATGCTTCAGCGAGATGGTTTTTTGTTCTAATTGAAAATTTTTCTTTAATTTTCACCTTGAATACGTTTCTTGTTAAATGAAAAAATTATCTTCAAGAAACGGGTTCAAAGAAAAGAAAAAAAGGAAATAAAGAAGAATAGAATGGATAAGAGAAAGTGGAAGAAAACGAAAAATAAATGAAATTGAAAGGTCGAAAAAGAATAAAATGAATGAAAGACAAAAAAAGGAAAAAAAATGAAAAACAAAAATTAATTAATTAAAATTTTGTATTGTGTTAAAGGAATTTATATGTTTCAACACAATGGGGTTTTGTTTGAAATAAAAATTTTTCTTTGATTATTTATGATATTCTTTTTGAAGATATTTTTGTAAAATTATTATGCTGAAGAAAACATTATCTTAAAGAAACAGGTTCAAAGGAAAGTTTCTTTCATTCAAAAAAGTAAGAAAATTAAAAAAAGAAAGGAAAAGAAAAGAAAGAAAAAGAAGAAAGCGAAGAAGAAGGATAAAGAAAGAAAAGAAGAATGAAAGAAATAAAAGAATAAAAATTTTTGTTTAGACCCAAACAAATTTTTTTTTGTTTCAAGAAAATTGGTTTTTGTCTCAATTGAATTAAAGACATTTTATGAGAAAAGTTTCTTTAATTCAAAGAAAGGAACAAAAGGAAAGAAAATAACGAAAAAGAACAAAGCAACGAAGAAAAAAGAAAGAGTGCAAGAACGAAAAGAAAAAAAGAAAAAAAGTTGTTTTTAGCCAAAAAAATCTCTGTTTCAACAAAATAGGTTTTTATTTCAATTGAAAAATTTTCTTTAATTAATGATGATATTATTTTCAAATATATTTTTGTTGAATTATTGTTAAAGAAAAAATTATCCTCGAGAAACGGGGCATAAGAAAAGTTTCTTTAATTTGAAGAAATAAAGAGAACAAAAGAAAGAAACAGAAAAGAACGAAAAAGAAGAAAGCAAAGAAGAATAAGATAGAAAGAAAGAAAAAAAAGAAAAGAAAAAAAAGATTTTTGTTTTGAGCCAAAGAATTTCCGTGTATGAACAAAATGGATTTTTCTTCCAAATGAAAATTTTTCTTTAATTAATAATGATATTCTTTTTAAATATAGTTTTTTTATATTGTTATCCCAAACAAAAAATTATATCAATGAAATGGATTAAAAGAAAAGTTTCTTTGATAAAAAAAAAATGAAAGAAAACAAGACAAAGGAATATAAAAGAACGAAGTAGAAGAAAAAGAATAAAAGAAAGAAAAGAAAAAATTTTGTGTTGAGCGAAAAAGAAGAAAGCAAAGAAGAAGAAGAAAGAAAAGAATGAATGAAAAAAAAATAATAGTATACAAATTTTTGTTTTGTGTCAAAAAAATGTATGTGTTTCAACCAAATGGGTTTTTGTTCCAATTGAAATTTTCTTTAAATTAATAATGATATCCTTTTTGAAGATATTTTTGTGAAATTATTATCCCAAGGAAAAAATTATCTTGCAGAAACGGGTTATAAGAAAATTTTCTTTAATTCAAATAAATGAAGAAAACAAAAGAAAGGACAAAAAAATAACGAAAAGGAAGAAAGCAAAGAAGAAAAAGAAAGAAAAAAGAAAAGAATAAAAGAAAGAAAAGAATGCAAATTTTTTTTTCAGCTAAAGAAATGTTTATGTTTCAAGAAAATTATTTTTTTTCCAATCAAAAATTTTTCTTCGATTAAAAATGATTTTCTTCGGTTAAAACAAAATTTTTTTTGTTAAATGAAAAAAATTTCATGAAGAAACTGTTTCGTGAACTAAAGAAATATATTCTTCTGATTGTAAGACTACCGAAGTTTAAAAAATAATTAATACAAAAACTGCGCATTTCAGTGATAAGGAATCGCAAATATGCTGTTCAAACATCTTTATGCCAAGTGAACAAATTTGTTTTACAACAGCAAGTGCTTTTAAGTAAATTGACGAATATTGCTAATGGTATGGCACTGTTTTTTTCTTATCATTGAAAAAATAAAAATTACGAAAATAGGAGCGGAATTTATTGTTTTTATGCTTTTATTTGATAATTTATCGAAAGACATACTTTATCTTGATAAAAATTATCACTTAAGTGTTCCAGAGAAATATCGAACGTCCATTAACAAGAAGCGAAAATGCTAAAATTTGTTGAATTGTTTGAGCTAAGAGAAAACAAAATTTGAAAAAATTCGAAAAAAGTGAGAAAATTTTTTTTAAATCGTGCAATATCTTCTTTCCTATTTTTTTATTCGAAAATTTATAAAAGGTGATTGGTTCCAAAATTTTGGCAAATTTGTGATGAAATCAAAAATTGAAAGTAAAAAATAAAAAATTCCAAAATCACGAAAAAATTATTTCTGAAAAGTAAAATAATTACAAAAAATTTGAAATTGAGCAAAAAATTTATTTTTTGTTGTTTATTATGAAAAATTTTAGATGCAAAATAATCGCCAAAATTCTTGAACTAATACATTTTTTTTAATTTTAAGAAATTTGAATTTTAAAAAATAAAAGGGAAATAGATGATGTTAACCGATTTCCATTTTTTCATTCGAAAATTTGAAAAAAAAAATCCAGAATTTTCAATAAGAAATTCCTAAATCACGAAAAAAATTTTTTCTTTGGCTCATGCTGCAGAAATTTCAGATTCGACATGTTCAACTTTTGCTGAAAGGTGATTTTTTCCAAATTTTCAAAAAATTCAAAATTGAGCAAAAAATTTGTTTTTTAATATTTTAATTTTTTTATTATTTAACATCAAAAATTGTAGATGCAAAATAATCGCCAACATTTTAAATATAATCAGAATTTTTTTTTTAATTTTAAGAAATTTGAGTTCTCAAAAATAAAACGAGAAAAGAGGATATTAGCCGATTTCAATTTTTTATTGGAAAATTTGAAAAAAAATTCTACCGGATTCAAAATTGTTGCAAATTTTAAATGAAATCCAAAATTTTTAATAAATAATTCCCAAATTCCAAATGAAAATAATTTTTTTGGTCGACGTTTTCCAATTTTTTTTTAATTTTTTAAGAAACTGCTGCTATTTTGCTACTTGTTAATATTGTTGTTTAAGTTTTTCCGAACATTTTTAAGGATTTTGAACTAGTGTTTCTAGAAAAAAAATTTCAGTATTGATTTTTTTGTTTAAAAATTCGATGATTCGGTTGAAAATTCACCTTTGTAGGTTGAAAATTAATTTTTATCGAAAATTCAACTGTCTTCTGAAAAAATCGTCTTTTTGTTTAAAAAATCTACTTGTTTGTTTTAAATTCATTTATTTTGAATGAAAATCCAATTATTTGTTTGCGAATGCAACTATTTTGTTAAAAATTATTTTTTTCAGCTTAAATTTTTGGCTAAAAATTCATCTTTTTTTTAAAAAGAATTTGTCTTTGTGGCTTAAAAATTTAACTAATTGCTTGAAGTTAAATCTTTTTTATTTTAAAATTTGACCATGTGATTGAAAATTCAATTATTTTGTTGAAAAGTTATTATTTTTTTTTTTAAATTCATCTTTCGTGGTTGGAAATTATTTTTTTTTTAAATTCAACTGTCTGCTAAAAAAATCGTTTTTGTATTTAAAAATCTGCTATTTAGTTAAAAATTCAACTATTTTCTAATTTTTTAAAGTTTAAAATCAAGTTTTTTTACTGAAAAATTAATTCTTCTATTTTTGGTTTAAAATTGATTTTTTTGTTTGTTGAAAATTGAACAATATTAAATTTTTTATTTAGAATTCAGTTTTTTTTTTATTGACAATTCAACTATTCCGTTGGAAGTTAATCTTTTTTGGTTGAAAATTGATCTTTTCTTGTTAAAACTTAACTTTTTTGTCAAAACTTCAACTGTAATATAAAAATTTGCCTTTTTTCTTGCAAACCCCACCATTGAGTTAGAAATGCAACTATTTGGTTAAAACTAAAATTTTTTTTAACCACAACTATTTGGTTGAAAATGTATATTTTTGTGTTGAAAATGATATTTTTTGTTGAAAATTCCACTTTTCAGGTTGATAATTCAACTTTTTCCAAAAATTCATTTTTTCTCTTGAATTTCTCAACTATTTGATTGCAAATTCAATTATTAGTTTCATAATTATAAAAAAAAAATGATTAGATTTTTATTTTGTTTTTTAATAATAGGCCGGAATTGTTGAAAATTATTCTAATTAATTAAAAAAAAAAGATTTTCTCTTTTCGCTCCGCTGGGAATCGAACCGTAGAACTTCCAATTGCCGGTCGGGTGCTTTCCCATTAAGCTACTAGAGAGATCGAGAAAAGAAACTTTTTTCTGAAAATACAGATGAAAATAATAAAATGAAATACAGATTCCCTGAAAAATTTAACTTTTGTATCATCTAGCAGAATAATGCGTGTATTTTCTGAAAAAAAGTTTCTTCTCTCGATCTCTGTAGTAGCTTAATGGGAAAGAAACCGACCGGCAATCTGAAGTTCTGAGGTTCGATTCCCAGCAGAGTCAAACAAGAGGATCTTTTTTTCAGAAAAAAATTAAAATAATTTTTGATTTATATCTTCATCTAGTCTGCAAAGACGTTAAAAATTTCTGTTATTCTCTGATGATAATACAGATTCCTTGGAAATGTTGAAAGTTTAAAATATTGCTTTCTACGTTTCTTAAAAATTTAATGCTACTTTCTTTTTCCTGAAGGAAAGAAGCATTATTTATTATTAAAATGATGAATTATTATTAAAATGATGAATTATTATTAAAATGATGAATTATTATTTATGTTATTAATAATTAATTAATTTTTTAATTTGTTACAGGATAAAAGCTAATTAGCTGGCAAGATGGGGGCGATGTTTAGGAGCGAAGAGATGGCCCTCTGTCAGCTGTTCATACAGCCCGAGGCGGCCTATCTTTCCGTCTCCGAACTGGGCGAAACTGGAACAGTTCAGTTTCGTGATGTAAGAGATCTATTTTATTCGGATAGGAAGGGTTTATGCAATTTAATTATTTCATTGAGAGTAGCATGAAATTCTAAACATTGTTACTCCAACCAGATAATTTCATAGTAAACTAGCATAGTTGTAGTCAAATGTACTTATCTTATCGCATCTTATTATCTTATCTATGATAAGCCTATGTTTAATCTTTTATACTTGATTCTTTTTCATAGGGTTAAGAGCATGCTTCAAGATTGTAAGATTTTTATTTTACGGTATTATTCTAATTATTTTAACCAATTTTTGATTTTTAATGCAATTTAAGCGCAGCCCAGGTGAAAATATCCACGCGGAAATCCACGTTGAATTCCACTTGGAAATCCACGTGAATTGAAACCAGCCTGAATTTCCACCTACATTTTCCCAGCAATGTTTTACCCCACATGTAAAATTAAAAACTTTTACGTGGATTTTCACGTGAATTCAGCCACGTGTGAATCCACGTTGAATTCCAGGTAGAATTCCACTTGGAAATCCACGTGAATTTATTCTAG
>CAKNXH010085835.1:20161-34640 GCA_932178445.1 Andricus quercusramuli | reverse complement strand
CTCTGAATTTCAAGTGGATTACTCTAGATTCCAAGTGGATTACTCTGTATTTCGAGTGGATAACATCGGATTTCAAGTGGATAACTGTGGATTACTCGGATTACAAGTGTATCGCCCCGCATTGCAAGTGTATTGCCCCGGATTACAAGTGGATTACTCTGAATCACGAGTGGATGGCGCTGGATTACAAGTTTATTACACTGGATTATGGCATATTTCAAGTGGGTCATGCTGGATTACATTGAGTTACGAGTAGATTGTCTGCATTACGAGTGGATTACTGCGGATGGCAAGTGGATTACCTCGGATTACGAGTGGATTACTGCGGATTACGATTGGATATGTGGTAGATTTCAAGTGGATTCATCTGAATTTGAAGTGGATTACTCTGAATTTCAAGTGGATCACGCTGGATTTCAAGTGGATTACTTACGATTTCAAGTGGATTACTGCGAATACTTTGGATTACGAGAGTATTGTCATGGATTACAAGTGTATTGCTCCGGATTACAATTGAATTTTCTCTGGATTACGAGTGGATTATCTGGATTACGAGTAGATTATTTGGATTACAAGCAGATTTCACTGGAATATCCTAGATTACAAGTAGATTACACCATATTACAAGTGAATTACACTATTTGGTTGAAAATAGAATTTTTGATAAAATATGAGTCATTTTAGATTCATTCAGTTGCTTATGTTTTAAAATATAAATAATTTTTATTTAAAATACCAACTATTACATTTTTTTTAGAATTTATCTTCTTTTTCTTGAAATACAACTAATTAGTTGATGATTGAACTAATTTAAAAAAAATCATTTTTCTAGTTAAAGATTCATTTTATTTAAAAATTCATCTCGTTCGTTGAAAGTTGAATTATTTTGTAATTTTCCTTTAAAATTTTTATTTGGTTAAAAATTTATTTACTTTGTTGCTACAAAATTTTTTTTTACTGAAGATTCGTATTTTCGAGATGGAAATTCAACCTTTTCGTTAAATTCTTTTTTCCACTGAAAACTCTTCCTCTTCTGAAATTTTGACTCTTTCGTTAAAAGTTAATTTAAAAAAAAAACTGTTTTAGTTGAGGATTAAAATATTTTATCAAAAATTTGTCTTTTTCTTTGACTTCAACTATTTTTGGCTTCTAATTAAAATCTTTTTGTATCCTGATCTCAACTTTTGAATCTTTGTTAAAAATTCAGCGTGATTGAAAATTGAACTATTTTGTGAAAATTAATTTTTTTTCAGACTTTTTTAGTAGAATTCAACTGTTTTTGTTTTAAAATTGCAAACATTTTCAGTTGAGATATCAAACATTACATTTTTTTCTTGAATGTTTATTTTTTTTTTTTAATTTAACTATTTGCTTAAAAATTGATCTATTTTGTTGAAAAATTAAATTTCTAGTTGAAATGTTAGGAATTTAAGGCATTCAAAATTGAATTTAAGCTAGTACTAATATTATTTTTATTCCAAAGAATTTGTTCTCCTATTTGAGACCCTGATTATTATTATTTTATTTTTATTTATTTCTATGTTATTATTTATGCCCTGGAGAAATTACGCTTTTATGAATCATTAACATTCTCAGTTAGTCATCATAGTCCATTTTCACACGTTGATTAACACTGTACTACGCACTTAATAAAGTGACAATAAATTTGTATTTGACTCGTCACACCAGAGAATCGTATAGAAGAGCTTCTTAATCTTCATTTGATCATTAAAGTCAATTATAACAGAGGAAAAAAATGCTTTTTGTTACATCTCAATTTAAGTTCATTTTCTGTCTTAAAATAAGACCTAGTAAGTAAACAAGTCGTATTAAAAATTGAAAATCCGAAAAGTAACATCTGTGATTAGAATTGCATAAAATTTGTTTAAAAAATTAAAATGTATTTTTTTCAGAAATGATACACAATTCGGAAAACTGTAAAAATCCCGAAAAAATAAAATTGTCGAAATATAAAAATCTTGAATTGGAAAATTCCTAAATAATAAAATTCATGAACAGTTTATGATATTACCTACTTTTAAAATTCCCGGATGATAACATTTTTGACAGGAATTTTTTCAAATTTTAATACAAATTATTTATTTATTCAGAATTTTGTTTAGAATTCAGTATTCAAACAATAATTTTAAACAATTGAACATAAAAAAAATTTCTTTCATCAAAACATTTCATTATTTATTTTTATTAAATAGAACAAAAATTGCCGAAATAAAAAAAAAACCGATTTGGAAAACCTCCGATTAATAAAATTTTTGAACAGTTTTTATTATTTCCAAATTAAAAAATGTCTAAATAATAAAATTCATGAACAGTTTATGATATTACCTACTTTTAAAATTCCCGGATGATAACATTTTTGACATGAATTTATTTAAATTTTAATACAAATTATTTATTTATTCAGAATTTTATTTGAATTCAGTATTCAAACAATAATTTTAAGCAATTGAACATAAAAAAAATTTCTTTCATCAAAACATTTCATTATTGTATTTTTATTGAATAGAACAAAAATTGCCAAAATTGAAAAAACCCGATTTGGAAAACCTCCGATTAATAAAATTTTTGAACAGTTTTTAATATTCACAAATTAAAAAATTTCTAAATAATAAAATTTCCGACAGAAAATACCGGGAATTTTTATTGCGCAAAGGGCCTTTTTCGGGATTTTTCCATAACGGGATTCTGAGATTTCAGCAATTTTATCATTGTGGGAATTTATTTTTCGGGATTTTTTCAATTCGGGATTTTTATATTTCGGGAATTTTCTGTTTCGAAAATTTTCTCTTTCAAGAATTTGACAGTGTCGGAATTTAATTTTTCAGGATTTTAACCTTTTTGCAATTTTATCATTTCGGGATTTTATTTCTCGGGAATTTTCAAATTTGAGAATTTCAGTGTTTGAAATTTTCTATTTACAAAATTGTATTTTTCGAATATTTTACAGTGTTGAAAATTTCATTTTTGGGTTTTTTATATTTCGACAATTTTATCATTTTGGTTTCAATTCGGATAATTTGAAATTGAAAAATTTTTAAACAGAAGCTCTAAAAATTGAAAAATTTAGAGATAATATTTTTAAAATCAATTTGATTAAAAAGAGTTCAAGATACATTATTTCTAATTCCAAGCATTTAAAATTGATTTTTTTTTTAAATTGAAGAATCTCGAAGTTCAATTATTTCCAACTAAAATTTTGAGAATAGGACCATTTTAAAATGTTAAAGATGGCATATTTTCTGAATCGAATGTTGAAATTTGGATCATTCAAAATTCAACAGAATTGAAATTCAATTATTTATAAATAAATTTAATATTTCCAAGTCAAAGCTTCTGAAATTCTAGAATTTTAAATTGTTATTACTTTTTTTTAAATTAACATAAAAATTGTTTACACAGATTTGTCTAAAACCGAAAATTTTCAAAAATCTAAAACCTTCTAGAGGAGGTCAAATTAAAAAAGTACTACAAAATAGGAAAACGAAAAAATGTCTACGTTGATAATTAAACGTATCCGAACTTCACTTAAAAATAACAAATATTTTTATCGCCAAAAATTATGATACTAAAACTTTTTTATGCTCAGATCCTGAAATTGAATTGAATTGAATTGAAATTTTGTATTTTTCAACTAAAAAATAAAAATTTGCCACCAAAAATATAATATTTCTATTTTTAATTTAAAAAAAAAATTCTGAGCAAAAATAGAAACGAATTTTCAACAATATACATGAATTTTCAACAAGAAAGTGAATTTTCAACAAAAAAAAGTTAATTGTCAACCAAACAGTTGAATTTTTTTACCAAAGTAGTTATTAGTCGAATTTTTAACCCAAAAATATGAATTTTTAACAGAATAGTTGAATTTGTAACAGAATAGTTGAATTTGCAACCAAAAACATGAATTTTCAATCGAGAATTTTAATTTTCTATAGAAGCAGGTGGGAACTTAGTTTGACAGAGGGATAGAAAAATATTGACGTGGATAGAGAAAGAATAGGCTGAGATAGCGAAAAGTGTATTAAAAAGATAGACGGGAATTGAGATTGATGAAGAGGATAGAAAAATATAGACGTTGATAGATGTAGTATAGGATGAGATAGAGAAAAAAATATTAAAAAAGATAGATGGGAATCTAGATTAACAGGGGAATAGAAAAATATTCAGGGGGATAGATCAAGGATAGAATGAGATAGCAAAAACAGTATCAAAAAGATAGACGGGAATTCAGATTGATGAAGAGAAAGAAGAAGATTTCTAGGACAGGATGAGATAGCGAAGAAGGTATTGAAGAAGATAGACATGCATTCAAATTGACTAACAGAAAAAGATTGACATTGACAGATAAATAGCGAAAAGATGGAATAGCGAAAAGTGTATTAGAAAAGATAGACGGGAATTCAGGTTGACAAAGAGATAGAAAAAAATTTGTAGGATGGGATGGGATAGCGAAGAAGGTATTGAAGAAGATTGACATGCATTCAAATTGACTAACAGAAAAAGATTGTCATAGATAGATAAAGGATAAAGAAGATGGTACCAAGAATGATAGATGGGATTTAGATTGAAAAAGAGATAGAAAAAGATTTCTAGGGTAGGATGAGATAGACAAGAGGAGATTAAAAAAGGTAGATGAGAATTTAGATTCACAGAGGGATAGAAAAATAATGACCTGGATAGATAAAGGATAGGATGAAGTAGCGAAAAGTGTATTAAAAAAGATAGACGGGAATTGCGATTGATGAAGAGATAGAAGAAGATTTCTAGGACAGGATCAGATAGCGAAGAAGGTATTGAAGAAGATAGACATGCATTCAAATTGACTAACAGAAAAAGATTGACATAGATAGATAAAGGATAGAATCAGATAGAGAAGATGGTATCAAGAATGATAGATGGGATTTAGATTGACAAAGAGATAGAAAAAGATTGGTAGTGTACGATGAGTTAGAGAAGAGAAAATTGAAAGAGATGGATGGAACTTTAGATTGACAGAGGGATAGGAAAATATTGACGTGGATAGATGAAGGATAGGATGAGATAACGAAAAGTGTATTAAAAAGATAGACGGGAATTGAGATTGATAAAGAGATAGAAGAAGATTTGTAGGGTAGAATGAGATAACGAAAAAGGTATTGAGAGAGAAAAAAAACCCATTTAAATTGACAAACAGAAAAAGATTGACGCAGATAGAGAAAGGATAGAATCAGATAGAAGAGGGTATTAAAAATAATAGGTGTGAATTCAGATCGACAGAGGGATAGAAGAATATTCACGTCGATAGATAAAGAGTAGGATGACATAGCGAAAAGTGTATTAAAGAAGATATATGGGAATGTAGATTGAAAAAGAGATAAAGAAAAACGTCGATAGATGTAGTATAGGATGAGACAGAGAAGAAAATATTGAAAAAGATAGATGGGAATCTAGATTAACAGAGGGATAGAAAAATATTGACGTGGATGGATAAAGGATAGGATGAGATAGCGAAAAGTGTATTAAAAAAAATAGATGGGAATTAAGATTGACAAAGAGATAGAAAAAGGTTGGTAGGATAGGATGGGATAGCGAAAAGTGTATTGAAGAAGATTTAAATTGCATTTAAATTGACAAATAGAAAAAGATCGACCTAGATAGGTAAAGGAATGGAATGGGCTACATTTTTTCTGTCTCTTTCTATCATTTTTTCATTCATTTTCATTATCCTTTACTACTCTTTAATAATTCTACCACACATTGAACATTCATCGATCAGTGCTTGTAATTATATATGTTATCATGCATACCCTGTTCTTTTAGGGCTAATTAGCCCTAGGGACATCCTGGAAGCAATTACAAATACAAATATAATTAATAATAAATTATCACATTGAAATTATTATAATTAATAAATTATTATAGTTAATTGACAGGGTGACCAGCGACCTTGAAAACTTTGAAAACCTGGAAATCTCTTCGAATTTTTGACGATAACCTTGAATTTGTATTGGCGTGCATCTCGGGACAGTGAGGGTACGTGGGTTAGCGTTCGCAGATGTATAGTAAACTAAATTTCAAAACATTTCAAAGATTTTAAACGTTTTCAAATTTTTTAAGATTTCAAAAGATTTCACGGATATTTAAAAAGAATACAAAAATTTCAAGGATTTAAAAAAGGTGTTTTGTTCTGAGCAAATTTGTAGATATAATTCAAGCGGAAAATTTGGTTAAATAAAATGTTATTGTAGCTTGTTTCCTTTCTCCACAGAAGTAATTTTTTATATTCCATATATTATTATAACAAGAGTTTATAAAAAAAATTATTTTTTTTTGTACATATTTTGTGTTTTCATTTTTTTTGTCTCTTGTGTCGTTTTTCCAAAAGTTTTATTTTTTTATCTTGTTTTTTACGACTGAAACAAAAAGTACGCGTCGTATCAAAAAATTATTCCTGGGAAATTTGTAGTCCTTTTTTGGGTGAACAACTTTTGTTTCATAATTTTTTTCGTAGCTTGCGTCATTTTTCCGAAAATTCAATTTTTTTATTCTGAGCTCGGGCCAGTGAGGGTACGTGGGTTAGCGTTCGCAGATAATAAGATTGTTATGGCATAGTCAATCGAAGACTTGCAATCACTAAAATTTCCCAAAAATATCGAACGTTTCATAAAGATTTTTGGAAGATTTTAAAACATTCAAAGGATTTCAAGGATTCTAAAGATTTCAAAAAGGGTGCAGTCTAAAAAGTTTCAAACATTTCAAGATTTTAAACAATTTCAAATTTTTTTAGAAGATTTAAAATTTAAAAAATACAAAAGATTTCACAAATATTCCAAAGAATTCATAAGGATTTTAAAATATTTAAAAAATTTTAACAAGGGTGCGTTTCACCAGACTTTGAAGATTTCAAAACGTTTCAATAATTTCAAACAATTTCAAACTTTTTTAGAAGATTTCAAAAGATTTCTAATATTCCAGTGATTTTAAACAAATACAAAAAATTTCAGAAAGCTTTTGCAAAAATTTTAAAGAATTTGTAAGGATTTCGAAAGATTTCAAGAATTTCACTTTTCAAATATCACCCCCATAAGTCTGTTTTATAGGGTCCCCAAAAACCCCATAAGTGAAAAATGGGTTTTGCGAGTTTTTGGCGCTAATTATGATTTTTTCCGTTTTTTTAAATGCAGATTATTTCTAATACATAAAACACAACTTTACACTGATTAGATGTTGAAATAAATTGTTTAAACAATTTATTATTGTTTTCAGCAATTTTCTCTTAGAATGGAGATAGAAAGTCGCGGTTTTTTCAAAAAATTTCCATTTTTTGTTCAATTTTCAATTAGAGTGAGGTAAGAGATAATTAATTTTGAAAAACATTGTTTAAACAATTTATTATTATTTTTAATAATATTCGCTTAAAATAATGTTAGAAAATTGCAGTTTTTTCTGAAATTTTCCACTTTTTGGTCACTTTTCAGTTGGAGAGAGTTAAATAATTAATTAAAATTAACAAAATTATTTGTTTAAACTATTTATTATTATTAATAATATCCAATTTAAATAATGCTAGAAAGTTGCGGGTTTTTCGGGAATATACAACTATTTGTCTAATTTTCACTGGAGTGAGTTAATAATTAATTCAATTTAGCAAGAATAATTATTTAAACAAATTATTGTTTATAACTATCTTCTTTTTATCAATGCTATATAGCTGCGGTTTCTTCTGAAATGTTTATCTTTTTACTCACTTTTTACTTAACAAATTAATAAAAACTGCAAGTTAACAAACATAGTTGTTTAAACAATTTATAATTGTTTATAACTATCTTCTCTTAGATGAGTGCTAAAAAGTTGCGGTTTTTTCTGAACTCTAAAACTTTTTGTCCACTTTTCACTTGATGAGGTAATAATTAATACAAGTTAACAAACATTCTCATTTAAACAATTGATTATTGTTTATAACTATATTCTCTTAGAGTGATGCTAGAGAGTTGCTTTTTTGTGAAATCTTCAATTTTGCTTCGAATTTTCAGTTATGAACAAATAACTGTATTATAATTTTATTATAAAATTAATATAATTTTTTCCTCATGGGAAATACGTTTTAAACTTCATGGGGCTTGTACCACCTCTAAATGTAATTTTGTTCAAAAAAAAAAAAAAAAATGGATTTATTTTTGTGTGGATTCGAACTCGGGCGTTCTTCATACAAATTCGAGAAAAAAAATGTCCAGTGCATTTTTGGACCACCCTACTGGACACCCTGATTAATAAAGCGATTATATTGTGCATGCACAATATTTAAACAATTTTTAAACAATTTTTAAACAATTTCAACTTTTTTAAATAAAAAAAATAAAAATTTTATTGAAATTGTTGCATAATTCCCACATAAGAATTGCCTTATGATCTTGTATAATCACATGTGGTACACGTAGAGATATCAAATGAGCCCTAGTGCAATTTCTAAATCAGAAACTGGATTGGTCACTAATATTCAGGTCAACAAATCGTAGTAGACTTTACTGTACATATTGTGTTGCGCAAGGTACAACTTCTAATCACTACGTAAACACTATTTCACTGATTAGGAATTTACTGGAGATAATTCAGGAAAAACTTCATAGAATCGATTTGATTAACACCCAGTTGATAATAAAGTGAAAATTGAAACTATTTTTTAACGTTTGCTCAGATTATTCCTTCCGGTTAAGAGATACGGAAAAAGTTCATAGGACAGGATTTGTAGGGGACAAAATTCCTTTTAAAATGACCCCTATTGAAATTCTCTGCGACTAATTGTTTACGAGAAATTAATTTGTTAATTAAGGGTAGACTGTTTTCGAAAAAGTTTGAGTATGAATTAATTGTTATTGTTATGCAAAAATACTCTGATCATATTTCGCTTGTCAGATCGTGGAGGGGGAAAAAGTCGCATACACAAAAGGCAAATAATTTGTTCGTTGTACATTTTTATTGTTATAAACCTATTTTATAAACAAATAAAAATTTGCACTATTTTTTTCACGAAAATTTCTTTGCAATCTATCGAAATAGCTTCTCAGACTCACTAAACTGCTGAAAATTGTTCAGACTTAACATTCAGCTTTGTTAAAAATAATTAAAACCAAAAAATAAAAAAATAAATTATAGCCTTGCGAACAAATTGCCAGACTTACTGATATCATTTTTCTGATTTCTGATAATTTTGATAAGCTATTTCGATAGGTTTAAGATAGAAAAGAATTTTTTCCGAGTAAAAATGGATATTTTCTATTTGTTAACTTCAATTATTTATAACAAACGTAAATTCTAATGTTTAACAATTTTCTTGAGTTTATTATATTTGAGAAGCTAATTCTTTAAATATTCGACGACAAAGAATTTTTTCCGCAACAAAAAGGATGAAAATTGTCTTTTGTTAACTTAAATTATTTATAACAAACATTAGTTTCAAGGTTTAACAATTTTCTGCAATTTATTATGCTTGAGAAGCTATTTTTTAAGTATTCGACGAAAACGAATTTTTTCCGCAAGAAAAAAGATAAAAATGGTCTATTTGTTTACTTAAATTATTTATAACAATGCTAACATTTATTTTAAACAATACCCTGCAGTTCATTAAGTCTATTGAACTATTTCTATACAAAGATAATGAAAAAAAAAATTTTTCGGGAAAAAATGATGAAAATGTTTTATTTGTTAACTAAAAATATTTTCAACAAATGTAAATTTTAATGCTTAATAATTTTTTTATGTTCATTCGGTTCCCGAAGATACTTTTTTAAATATTCGATGAAAAAGAATTTTTTGTGCGAAAAAAGTCTGAAAATGTTCTATTTGTTAAGTTAAATTATTTATAATGAAGGTAAATATTAAATATAACAATAAATTGCTGTCTAGTAGTCTAGTAAAATATTCTGTTACGCATAAAATGGAAAAAAAATTCTCGGGAAAAAAGGTTAAAAGTTTTCTATTTGTTTACTTAAATTATTTATAACAAAAGATAAATGTTAATTGTAAACAGCAGTCTTGTTAGTTTATTAAAATATTATGATACATATAAGATGAAAAAGGAATTTTTTTCGCGAAAAAAGTATTAAAATGTCCTATTTGTTAACTTAAATTATTTATAACAAAACTAAATATTGAGTGTAAACTTGAAAAACAAAAATAATAACCTTCAATTTTGTAAGCCTGGTAAAATATTCTGATACATGAGTTGAAAAAAAAAATTTTCCCCGGGAAAAATGGTTGTAAGTTTTCTATTTGTTAACTTAAATTATTTATAACAAAAGCTTCATGCTAATTGTAAACAGCAGTCTAGTTAGTTGAGTAAAATATTCTCATACATATAAAATGAAAAAAGAATTTTTTCCGCGAGAAAAGTATGAAATTATTGTATTTGTTAACTTAATTTATTTATAACAAACCTAAATATTAAGTGTTAAAAGTATTATGCAGTCTATTAAAATATCTGATAATATTGAAACTGGAAAAAAATTTACCCGCAAAAGTAGATAAATTAAATCCAGAAAAACATTCCTCTTTTTAAATTTCTGAAAATTGATTCAAATTATAAATAAATCGTAGAATTTACTAAATTTGTTATTATAAATAAGCCTCTTGTTAAGTAAAGAGGCTCCCAAAAATTGCATCTCACATACACCTAAGAGTGATATGGATGCGGGCATAAATTAAATGGGTTTCAGCATCAGTACCCTCACTATACGTTCATTGAATACTATGCTCCCCAAAGACAAGGATGAACTTTTCAAGTCGAGTCCCGATCTTTATACTCTCAGCGAAACGGCTTACTCACGAGAAAACAGAGGCCATCTATCGATTTTTTGCCGAACTAAATTTTTTGTTAGAAAAATTTATTTCCTGATGACAATTCTTATCCGATTTGAACGTTCTTTTTTTAGAATAAAAGCTGATGAAATTTCGCATCAACTTCACCAAACAGATTATAAAAAAATTGTTGCATTATTTTTTTATTTAATAACAAAATAAAAAACTGTCATTTTTTTACTTTTTGAGAGTACTGCTTTTTGAGAAATAATTGGATTCATTCGAGGATACTCAGATTGAGTGAAGCAAGTATCCAAAAAAGTTTTTCAGTAGAAAGGCAGATGTTTAAAAATTTATTGAATTTGTTATAAACAATTTAGTGCATAAAAATGGTTTCCTGGAGATCGGCTGCGATTTGTCACTTGATTCGCAACAAGTGTGAATAATTTTTAGGCAAAAGGAGTTTTTATATTGAATTAATGAAAATTAATAAATAATTAATGTTATAAACAAATTTTATAAACAATCATCCACATTAAGTATTTGTGATAAAATAAATCGACTTTATCCTATGGAATTGACTAAAAATTACTCGGAAATGATACCTAATGAGCATATTTAGTCAGTTAATAACAATTTATGATTGTTTAAATTAACTTAATTAACAAATGCACTCTTGGGCTGTTTTTTAAAGTAAAAACTTGGTTCTTTCAACGTAATCTATTGCAAATAAATAATTTATCAAGTCTAAGGTCATTTCAATAACAATCAAGAAATATTATTTTTAATAACAATTTTTTAAACAAATTCATCCTATATATTTATCAACAAAAAATTCCGCTTTTCTTCGAAGAATTAACCTTATCTGATCCTTTTAACGTAATTAACTTTTAACAACTAATTTTTAAACAGTTTTGAAAACTTGGATAACGATAAACTATTTTTCTTGTCATTAACAATGTCGTAAATAAATTTTTCTCGTCTCATGCATTTGTAAACTAAGAATTCCATTTTTCTTTGTGAAATTGTCTAATAATTTCTTAGCAATGACTCATTGTTATTATAATTTCGCAATCGTCAATAAGTCAAGTGCTATTTTTTTAAAATAAACTTAATTAACAAATGCACTGTTCAGCTATTTTTCGACATACAAATTTAGCCGTTTTAACGTAATCGAATGTAGATATCTAAATTCATAATTAAACAAAATTAATAGCAATAAACAATTATTATTGTTGATAACAATTTTTTTCCAAAATTTTTTTCATCACATGTATTTATGAACAAAAAAATTCCAGTTTTCCCATTATTGTACTTTATTGTAATTCAATTTAATTTAAAAAATGTAAATTCTTAGTAATTTTCTTATCAAGAAGGATTCGATAAAAAAAAAATTTTGTAATAAAAAAAAGTTTTGATAAATTTTGAATAACATATTAAAATTTAACGAATTTTGAAAAATATAAAAAATGTTCTTTTACTTTTTTCATCAATTTTTCGATTTTTATCAAGAGGGGTTATTTGAATGAAAAAAAAAATATTGCGACAAAAAAGATGTATTTTTCAGAGTTCTACAATATTTATTAAAATAATTTTGTAATACAATAATTTTCAAGATAATGAAGAAATTTTTTTTTCATTTTCCGGAAAATTTTAGTAGAACCCTTCCAAATTTTTTTCATCAGAACCCAATTTTACACCGTACAAATATTAAAAAAATTTATTCTCAAATATAAATGTTTATAAAATGTTAATTAGGATGAACTGAAAATAGATTGTAAATCCTGGATCTATTGAGTAATAATTGAATTTAAAAAATACTTTATTTATATTTTTCTACATCATCTTTAAATTCTTACATCAAGTTTTTATAGTTTGTTATAAAAATATTTGTAATTCCTTTCCGGGAGTGAATGAAAGTATAATTTATTAGGAATGGTTGCACATAAATAATGTTGAATTCAAGGAGAAAATTAATTTTTTAATCGTTAAATGAACGTTATTTTTCATAATAAAGGAAAATACTTGGTCAGCTGGAACACGTTCTTAAATATCCATGAAAATTGTTTAAACAAATATTTCTTTCTCAAGAGATGATAAATATCTGAGTAAAGAAGTTTTATATATAAATAATTAACGTTAATAGATTATTCAAACAGTTAGAACAGGTGTAAATTTCGTTAAACTGAACGATTTTCCTCAAAATTATATCTTCTAAAAATAATAAATGCTATAGTAAAAATAAAATACAGAATAAAATAAATATATAAATTAGAAAATAGAGTATAATGATAATAAAAATTTAAGAATTTTAAATTAGATTGAAATCAAATTTAAAAAGAAAAATAAAAAAGAGGAAAAAATGAGAAGGAAACGAACGAAATCCCCTTCTTTCTCTTTTTTTATTTTTTTTGAAGTTTTTTTTTAATTACAATAGGAGCATTTCATGGTCGTTCTCTAAATGAATCGTTGTCCGTCTTTGTTCATTAAAAAAAAAAAATTCTTGAGAAATTTTTTTTTTCACAATAATGAAAAGGAGGAAGGAAAAATGAGAAGGAAGCCAACTAAATCCCCTTACTTTTTTTTTCATTTTATTTTATTTTCTAAAGAAATTTTTTTTTTTAATTACAATAGGAGAAATTTATGGTGGTTGTCAAAATGTGGTCGTTGGATTTTTGTCTTCATTTTCAGAAAGTTTGTACATAATAATAATAATAGCAATAATAATAATAAATAAATAAAACAAAAATAAACAAATGTAATGAAAATACTATTAAAAGAATAAATAAAAAATGCCTTCGACTTATTGGGCTGTAATCATATTAATCCTGAGACAATAAAAATAAACTTTCTTCAAAAAAAAAAAAAAAAATTTTATAAAAAAAAAAAATAAATAAAAAAAAAAAAAAATGAAAAATGAGAAGGAAACCAACCAAATCGCCTCCCTTTTCTTTATCTATTTTATTATTTTCCAAGAAATTTTTTTTTTTTTTAATTGCAATAGAAGCATTTTATGGCGGTGGTCCACCTTTCGTCGTTGTATTCTTGTTTTTATTTTAATGAATTTTATACATAATAATGATAATAAATAAAAAAATTTAAAAATTCAATAAAAATACTATCAAAAGAATAAATAAAAATTCCAACTCTAACAGAAAATGCCTTCTACATATTGGGATGTAATCATCTTAATCCCGAGACATCAAGAAAAGAAACTTTCTTAAAAAAAAAAAAAAAAAAAAATTCTTTGGACAAAAATAAAGAAGAGGAAAGAAAAACGAGAAGGAAACCAACCAAATCTTATTCCTTTTCTTTTCTATATAATTTTTTTTTTTTCAAGAAAAGTTTTTTTTTTAATTACAATAGGATCATTTTATGGTGGTTGTCAAAATGTGGTCGTTGGATTTTTGTCTTTATTTTCAGAAAGTTTGTACATGATAATAATAATAGTAATAATAATAATAAATAAATAAAACAAAAATAAACAAATGTAATGAAAATACTATTAAAAGAATAAATAAAAAATGCCTTCGACATATTGGGCTGTAATCATATTAATCCTGAAACATTAAAAAGAAACTTTCTTTAAAAAAAAAAAAAAAAAAAAAAAAAAAAAATCTTTTAAAAAAAAAAAAATTAAAAATGAGAAGGAAACCAACCAAATCGCCTCCCTTCTCTTTATCTA
>CAKNXH010085835.1:0-10161 GCA_932178445.1 Andricus quercusramuli | reverse complement strand
CCTTTTCTTTCATTGAACCCGCTTCTTCAAGATAATTTTTTCATTTAACGAAACATATTTTCCAAAGAAGAATATAATTTTTAATTAAGGAAAAATTTTCAATTGGTACAAAAAGACATTTCCATTCTTTTTTAAAATTATTTTCTTTTCTTTCTATCTCTTTGACTTTCTTTTTCTTTCTGTTTCTTTTCTTTCCTTTTCTTTCTTTCGTTGAAGTAAACAACTTTTTTCTAATTAAGAAAAATATATTTTGCAAAAGAAGAATATAATTTTCAATTAAAGAAAAATTTTCAATTGGATTTTACTTAAACATAGAAATTTACTTGACTGAAAAAAAATTTCACGATTTTCTTTCCTTTCTTTCCTTTTTCTTCCTTTTTCTTCTATTTTTTTTCTCTTTTGTTCTTTTGTTCTTTTTTTCACTCAAATTCGACTTGTTGGATTGCACAAAAATATTTTATTTTTAAGGCTACCGCGGCGCGATAGGCGACCGCGACGTTCGAGATATTCACTCACGTCAGTTCGAGAGTGCTCGTGGTACGTGACTACTCTTCAAGCGGAATTATACCTTCTTCTTTTCAAATAGTGTAAAAATAGTGAGTAATTTTTTCCAAATAATACAATAATTAATAAAAATATGCAAGTAAGCCCACAATTAATAACTAAAATCGAAATTTAAAGAGAATGAAAAAAATCGCTTTAGTTTCAGATAGAATCTTAAATTTCTTTAATTAATTAAAAATCGTGACCACAAAGTTGTGTGAATTTTCACCAATTTTTTATTAATTTTTCACATCCAGAAATCGTTGGAGGAGAAAAAAATCCAGTTCTCGTAGAAATCACGTGGGCACATATAACTCGTGAGGTCGTCACGTGCACTTTACAAACCAAGGATGTACAATTGTACTCTTTGTAACATTTAAAAATTACTCTTTTTTTTTCAATTGCAAAAATAAATTTATTTAATTGATTGATTTTAAAATAAAATTCATTGCTTCAATTTTTGTTTTGATTAAAACAAATTAATGAAAAATTTTTTTTCAACTTAAAACGCTTTTTCAGTGTTTGAAATTATTAAAAGAAAAAAAATATTTGGAAGAAACGGTTTCTTTAATTGAAGACAAATACTTTTCTGAGTGATATTAAATGAGGCAAAGGCAGACCGATTTGACCGCATTAATTTTTTTTTGCACGCAACCAATATCCATTACATCTGGTTGGTTGCACCCTTTTATTATCACTATATGAATCGATGATCGTCGCACTGTGTAAAGAAGGGAGCGAGATTCAAATACAATTGGACTTCCGACATTGAAAATTAAATCAAATTTTATAAATTATCATAAAATAATTTGGTAAATTACAAAATTTATCTCAAAATTAATAAAAAACTTCATATCTATTTCAAATTTATTATTGGCTTTCAAGTAAATTAATTAATATTATTAATCTTACTATAAGATTATACACAGAAAAATTAACAAAAAAGTGTCTTCAAAATATTTTTTTATTCAAATTTTTTTCCTGGACTTGTTTCACTTTCTTTCAACTAAAATAATTAAAATTATTTTTATTCAGATTCAATGACCCTATTAAAAAATTGTCGAATTAAATTAATTGAAAATTTTATTTTAATTCCTTTTCCAGTTGATTATAGCACTTTGTAATTAAAACTTTTCCGCTAATTGTTTAAGCCTTGAATAATTAGTCTAATCTGATATTGAAAGGTTTTTAAAAATTTATTTATGACTTGTTTTTTTCTGTAGTGGTGAAGTCATTCAGAAGATAATTCTTCTAGCATTAGATCAGTACTTCCTGCATTCAGTGCTATCTATTCAGTCTAGAGAATTGAACGTTAATCTAGCAGTAATTTAAAGGAAGTATAATATTCAGAATGTTCGATTAGTAAATTAAATTATTCAATTGAATTGAATGAGGATTTTTTTCAACTTAAGAATTTTAAATTAGATGAAAATCAAATTAAAAATCCAACGACCAAATTCGGACAACTACCACAAAACGCCCCCATTGCAATAAAAAAAAAATTTTCTTAAAAAAAATTACTTTGGACAAAAATAAAAAATTACTCCGGACAAAAATAAAAAAGAGGAAAGAAAAATTAGAAGGCGACCAACAGGATCTTCTTCCTTCTCATTTTTGTTTCCTCTTTTTTATTTTTTTCCAAAGAAATTTTTTGTTTTTTTTTTCAAGAAAAATTTTTTTTTCGGAATTCTATACATTAAGAATTTTGTATTTATATTTATTTATAATAATTCAGAAATTCATTAAACAGTATAGGCTGGCTTGAATGTTTGATGCCTTTAGTGATCCATATTCAATTGTTAATTGATTTATTATTTATTATAAGATACTTTATTGTTTATAATAATATAATTTATTATAAATTTCTTAAGCATTTTAAGTGAAAGAATCTTATTTTCACGATTTGGTGGACACCTGTATCAATATAGATAAAGTGCGTGCTACTTTATCCTTAAAAGAAGTGGGTTACGTGCTATCTTCGAAATATTTGGAAATTTTTTCTTCTACTTATAATTCTTGAAAATGGGGAAAAGATCCGATTTTGTGAGTGGAGGGATTATTTATTGTTGTTTTTGATTGGAACTTTTTTAGGTATTTTAGTTCATTCACTGAGAAAAAAGGAAAAAAAAAGAAAAGAAAGACATTTTTTTCGAAGAAAAATACTTATTGGCTCTCTGTCAAACAAATTTTTCTTAATTCAGAGAAAAAAAAAGAACGAAAAAAGAAAGAAAGCGGAAAAGGAAAAGAAAACGAGAAAGAAATGAAACAAAAAGGAAAGGAAAAGAAACAAAAAGGATGAAGAACAAAAATTTATTTGTATTAAAGAAAAATATTCATTGGCTATCAGTCAAAAAAAAGCTTCTTTAATTCAAAGAAAGGGAGTGCAGGAAAAACAAATTAAAGCAGACGAATTAAAGAAAAACAAATAAAAAGAGAAAGAAAACGAAAAAGAAATGAAATAGAAAGGGGAAAAAAGAAACAAAAATGTAATGAAAAGAACGAAAAAGAAGAATAGAAGAAAAAGAAAGAAAAATGAAACAAAGAAAAGAAAATAGTGAAATTTTGTTTTGAGTCAAACAAATTTCTATGTTTGAATAAAATGGCTTCTTGTTTCAATTGAAAATTTGACTTTAATTACATGAAAAGAAAAGAATGAGGAAAGTAAACGAGAAAGAAATGAAACAGAAAATATTTCTGGTTAAATCAGAAAAATATCTTAAAGAAGCGGGTTCAAAAAAATGTTTCTTTATTCCAAAGAAAGAAAGAAAAAAAAAGGAAAAGAAAGAAGAAGAGAAAGAATTAACACAGAAAAGAAAAAAAACGGAGGAAGAAAATATGAAGAAGAAAGAAAAGAAAATAATGAAAAAAAAGGAATGAAAATGGGTTGTTGTTTCAATTGAAAATTTTGCTTTAATTAAAAATTATATTCTTCTTTGGAAAATATTTTTTGTTGAATGAGAACATTACCTTCAAGAATCGGGTTCAAAGAAAAGTTTTTTTAGTTCAAAGAAAGAAAGAAAAGGAAAGAAAAAGAAGAGAAACATAATGAAAAGAAAGTAGAAATTAAAAAAGAATGAAATGAAACAGAAAAGAAAAAAAAATAAGAAAGACAATTTGAAAAGGAATTAATGAAAAAAGGAATGAAAATGAGTTGTTGTTCCAATTGAAAATTTTTCTTTTAATAAAAATAATTTCCTTCTTTTCGAAGATATTTTTTGTTGAATGAAAAAAATTTTCCTAAAGAAACAAGTTAAAGAAAAATATTGGTTAGCTCTCAGTTACAGAAAAGTTTCTCTAATTCAATAAAACAAAGAAAATAAATGAAAGGAGAAAAGAAAAAAAAACAGAAAAGAAAATGAAACAGAAAAGAAAAAACCAAAAAGAAGAAAGAAAATAAGAAAAAGAAAGAGAGAAACAAAGGAATATTTTTTTTGATCGAAGAAATTTCTATGTTCAACAAAACGCGTTTTTGTTCCAATTGAAAAATTTTCTTTTAATAAAAATGATCTTCTTTTCCTTGAAAATATTTTTTGTTAAATGAAGAAATTGTCTCAAAGAAAACAAAAATTTCTTCGAACCAAAAAAAATATTCTTCAGCTCTCAGTCAAAGAAAAGTTTCTTTAATTCGAAGAAAGGAAGAAAAGAAAAAAATAAAGAAAAAAGAAAAAGAGTGAAAGAAAAGTGAAACAAAAAAGGAAGAAAATTAAAGAATGAAAACTTTTTTGGATTCCAAGAAATGTCTATGTTTTAAGAAAATTTGTTTTTGTTCCTATTAAAAAATTTTCTTGAATTAAAAATGATATCCTTCTTTAAGGTATTTTTTGTTAAATGAAATAAATATCTTAAAGAAACTGGTTCAAAGAAAAGTTTCTTTAATTCAAAGAAAGAAAAATAAGAGAAATAGATAGGAAAAGAAAAAAACAGAAAGGAAGAAAAGAAGGAAAATTTATTTAGACGAGAGAAAAAATATTCTTTGCTTCTGAGTCAAAGAATAATTTCTTTAATTCAAAAAAAGAAAGAAAAGCACAGAAACAAGAGAGAAGAAAAAAGAAAGAAAAAGTGAAAGAGAAAGAGAACGAAAAAGAAATGAAACAGAAAGGAAAAGCGAAGAACGTAAAAGAAGAAAAAAGAAAAGACGAAGAAGGAAATGAAAAAAGTGAAATTTTTTTTTAGCTAGATATTTCTATGCTTCAGCGAGATGGTTTTTTGTTCTAATTGAAAATTTTTCTTTAATTTTCACCTTGAATACGTTTCTTGTTAAATGAAAAAATTATCTTCAAGAAACGGGTTCAAAGAAAAGAAAAAAAGGAAATAAAGAAGAATAGAATGGATAAGAGAAAGTGGAAGAAAACGAAAAATAAATGAAATTGAAAGGTCGAAAAAGAATAAAATGAATGAAAGACAAAAAAAGGAAAAAAAATGAAAAACAAAAATTAATTAATTAAAATTTTGTATTGTGTTAAAGGAATTTATATGTTTCAACACAATGGGGTTTTGTTTGAAATAAAAATTTTTCTTTGATTATTTATGATATTCTTTTTGAAGATATTTTTGTAAAATTATTATGCTGAAGAAAACATTATCTTAAAGAAACAGGTTCAAAGGAAAGTTTCTTTCATTCAAAAAAGTAAGAAAATTAAAAAAAGAAAGGAAAAGAAAAGAAAGAAAAAGAAGAAAGCGAAGAAGAAGGATAAAGAAAGAAAAGAAGAATGAAAGAAATAAAAGAATAAAAATTTTTGTTTAGACCCAAACAAATTTTTTTTTGTTTCAAGAAAATTGGTTTTTGTCTCAATTGAATTAAAGACATTTTATGAGAAAAGTTTCTTTAATTCAAAGAAAGGAACAAAAGGAAAGAAAATAACGAAAAAGAACAAAGCAACGAAGAAAAAAGAAAGAGTGCAAGAACGAAAAGAAAAAAAGAAAAAAAGTTGTTTTTAGCCAAAAAAATCTCTGTTTCAACAAAATAGGTTTTTATTTCAATTGAAAAATTTTCTTTAATTAATGATGATATTATTTTCAAATATATTTTTGTTGAATTATTGTTAAAGAAAAAATTATCCTCGAGAAACGGGGCATAAGAAAAGTTTCTTTAATTTGAAGAAATAAAGAGAACAAAAGAAAGAAACAGAAAAGAACGAAAAAGAAGAAAGCAAAGAAGAATAAGATAGAAAGAAAGAAAAAAAAGAAAAGAAAAAAAAGATTTTTGTTTTGAGCCAAAGAATTTCCGTGTATGAACAAAATGGATTTTTCTTCCAAATGAAAATTTTTCTTTAATTAATAATGATATTCTTTTTAAATATAGTTTTTTTATATTGTTATCCCAAACAAAAAATTATATCAATGAAATGGATTAAAAGAAAAGTTTCTTTGATAAAAAAAAAATGAAAGAAAACAAGACAAAGGAATATAAAAGAACGAAGTAGAAGAAAAAGAATAAAAGAAAGAAAAGAAAAAATTTTGTGTTGAGCGAAAAAGAAGAAAGCAAAGAAGAAGAAGAAAGAAAAGAATGAATGAAAAAAAAATAATAGTATACAAATTTTTGTTTTGTGTCAAAAAAATGTATGTGTTTCAACCAAATGGGTTTTTGTTCCAATTGAAATTTTCTTTAAATTAATAATGATATCCTTTTTGAAGATATTTTTGTGAAATTATTATCCCAAGGAAAAAATTATCTTGCAGAAACGGGTTATAAGAAAATTTTCTTTAATTCAAATAAATGAAGAAAACAAAAGAAAGGACAAAAAAATAACGAAAAGGAAGAAAGCAAAGAAGAAAAAGAAAGAAAAAAGAAAAGAATAAAAGAAAGAAAAGAATGCAAATTTTTTTTTCAGCTAAAGAAATGTTTATGTTTCAAGAAAATTATTTTTTTTCCAATCAAAAATTTTTCTTCGATTAAAAATGATTTTCTTCGGTTAAAACAAAATTTTTTTTGTTAAATGAAAAAAATTTCATGAAGAAACTGTTTCGTGAACTAAAGAAATATATTCTTCTGATTGTAAGACTACCGAAGTTTAAAAAATAATTAATACAAAAACTGCGCATTTCAGTGATAAGGAATCGCAAATATGCTGTTCAAACATCTTTATGCCAAGTGAACAAATTTGTTTTACAACAGCAAGTGCTTTTAAGTAAATTGACGAATATTGCTAATGGTATGGCACTGTTTTTTTCTTATCATTGAAAAAATAAAAATTACGAAAATAGGAGCGGAATTTATTGTTTTTATGCTTTTATTTGATAATTTATCGAAAGACATACTTTATCTTGATAAAAATTATCACTTAAGTGTTCCAGAGAAATATCGAACGTCCATTAACAAGAAGCGAAAATGCTAAAATTTGTTGAATTGTTTGAGCTAAGAGAAAACAAAATTTGAAAAAATTCGAAAAAAGTGAGAAAATTTTTTTTAAATCGTGCAATATCTTCTTTCCTATTTTTTTATTCGAAAATTTATAAAAGGTGATTGGTTCCAAAATTTTGGCAAATTTGTGATGAAATCAAAAATTGAAAGTAAAAAATAAAAAATTCCAAAATCACGAAAAAATTATTTCTGAAAAGTAAAATAATTACAAAAAATTTGAAATTGAGCAAAAAATTTATTTTTTGTTGTTTATTATGAAAAATTTTAGATGCAAAATAATCGCCAAAATTCTTGAACTAATACATTTTTTTTAATTTTAAGAAATTTGAATTTTAAAAAATAAAAGGGAAATAGATGATGTTAACCGATTTCCATTTTTTCATTCGAAAATTTGAAAAAAAAAATCCAGAATTTTCAATAAGAAATTCCTAAATCACGAAAAAAATTTTTTCTTTGGCTCATGCTGCAGAAATTTCAGATTCGACATGTTCAACTTTTGCTGAAAGGTGATTTTTTCCAAATTTTCAAAAAATTCAAAATTGAGCAAAAAATTTGTTTTTTAATATTTTAATTTTTTTATTATTTAACATCAAAAATTGTAGATGCAAAATAATCGCCAACATTTTAAATATAATCAGAATTTTTTTTTTAATTTTAAGAAATTTGAGTTCTCAAAAATAAAACGAGAAAAGAGGATATTAGCCGATTTCAATTTTTTATTGGAAAATTTGAAAAAAAATTCTACCGGATTCAAAATTGTTGCAAATTTTAAATGAAATCCAAAATTTTTAATAAATAATTCCCAAATTCCAAATGAAAATAATTTTTTTGGTCGACGTTTTCCAATTTTTTTTTAATTTTTTAAGAAACTGCTGCTATTTTGCTACTTGTTAATATTGTTGTTTAAGTTTTTCCGAACATTTTTAAGGATTTTGAACTAGTGTTTCTAGAAAAAAAATTTCAGTATTGATTTTTTTGTTTAAAAATTCGATGATTCGGTTGAAAATTCACCTTTGTAGGTTGAAAATTAATTTTTATCGAAAATTCAACTGTCTTCTGAAAAAATCGTCTTTTTGTTTAAAAAATCTACTTGTTTGTTTTAAATTCATTTATTTTGAATGAAAATCCAATTATTTGTTTGCGAATGCAACTATTTTGTTAAAAATTATTTTTTTCAGCTTAAATTTTTGGCTAAAAATTCATCTTTTTTTTAAAAAGAATTTGTCTTTGTGGCTTAAAAATTTAACTAATTGCTTGAAGTTAAATCTTTTTTATTTTAAAATTTGACCATGTGATTGAAAATTCAATTATTTTGTTGAAAAGTTATTATTTTTTTTTTTAAATTCATCTTTCGTGGTTGGAAATTATTTTTTTTTTAAATTCAACTGTCTGCTAAAAAAATCGTTTTTGTATTTAAAAATCTGCTATTTAGTTAAAAATTCAACTATTTTCTAATTTTTTAAAGTTTAAAATCAAGTTTTTTTACTGAAAAATTAATTCTTCTATTTTTGGTTTAAAATTGATTTTTTTGTTTGTTGAAAATTGAACAATATTAAATTTTTTATTTAGAATTCAGTTTTTTTTTTATTGACAATTCAACTATTCCGTTGGAAGTTAATCTTTTTTGGTTGAAAATTGATCTTTTCTTGTTAAAACTTAACTTTTTTGTCAAAACTTCAACTGTAATATAAAAATTTGCCTTTTTTCTTGCAAACCCCACCATTGAGTTAGAAATGCAACTATTTGGTTAAAACTAAAATTTTTTTTAACCACAACTATTTGGTTGAAAATGTATATTTTTGTGTTGAAAATGATATTTTTTGTTGAAAATTCCACTTTTCAGGTTGATAATTCAACTTTTTCCAAAAATTCATTTTTTCTCTTGAATTTCTCAACTATTTGATTGCAAATTCAATTATTAGTTTCATAATTATAAAAAAAAAATGATTAGATTTTTATTTTGTTTTTTAATAATAGGCCGGAATTGTTGAAAATTATTCTAATTAATTAAAAAAAAAAGATTTTCTCTTTTCGCTCCGCTGGGAATCGAACCGTAGAACTTCCAATTGCCGGTCGGGTGCTTTCCCATTAAGCTACTAGAGAGATCGAGAAAAGAAACTTTTTTCTGAAAATACAGATGAAAATAATAAAATGAAATACAGATTCCCTGAAAAATTTAACTTTGTATCATCTAGCAGAATAATGCGTGTATTTTCTGAAAAAAAGTTTCTTCTCTCGATCTCTGTAGTAGCTTAATGGGAAAGAAACCGACCGGCAATCTGAAGTTCTGAGGTTCGATTCCCAGCAGAGTCAAACAAGAGGATCTTTTTTTCAGAAAAAAATTAAAATAATTTTTGATTTATATCTTCATCTAGTCTGCAAAGACGTTAAAAATTTCTGTTATTCTCTGATGATAATACAGATTCCTTGGAAATGTTGAAAGTTTAAAATATCGCTTTCTACGTTTCTTAAAAATGTAATGCTACTTTCTTTTTCCTGAAGGAAAGAAGCATTATTTATTATTAAAATGATGAATTATTATTTATGTTATTAATAATTAATTAATTTTTTAATTTGTTACAGGATAAAAGCTAATTAGCTGGCAAGATGGGGGCGATGTTTAGGAGCGAAGAGATGGCCCTCTGTCAGCTGTTCATACAGCCCGAGGCGGCCTATCTTTCCGTCTCCGAACTGGGCGAAACTGGAACAGTTCAGTTTCGTGATGTAAGAGATCTATTTTATTCGGATAGGAAGGGTTTATGCAATTTAATTATTTCATTGAGAGTAGCATGAAATTCTAAACATTGTTACTCCAACCAGATAATTTCATAGTAAACTAGCATAGTTGTAGTCAAATGTACTTATCTTATCGCATCTTATTATCTTATCTATGATAAGCCTATGTTTAATCTTTTATACTTGATTCTTTTTCATAGGGTTAAGAGCATGCTTCAAGATTGTAAGATTTTTATTTTACGGTATTATTCTAATTATTTTAACCAATTTTTGATTTTTAATGCAATTTAAGCGCAGCCCAGGTGAAAATATCCACGCGGAAATCCACGTTGAATTCCACTTAGAAATCCACGTGAATTGAAACCAGCCTGAATTTCCACCTACATTTTCCCAGCAATGTTTTACCCCACATGTAAAATTAAAAACTTTTACGTGGATTTTCACGTGAATTCAGCCACGTGTGAATCCACGTTGAATTCCAGGTAGAATTCCACTTGGAAATCCACGTGAATTTATTCTAG
>CAKNXH010085831.1:0-42205 GCA_932178445.1 Andricus quercusramuli | reverse complement strand
CAAATGGTCTTGAGCGACCTTTGAATGTTATTGTAAAAATCTGAAAATTTTTTAGTGCAATATAGGCTTGCAAAGAACGAAATTAATACGCGTTAGTAATAAATAATCAATTAATAGCTTCTATTCAATCAAGAATGGCCAATTTTTCTTTGAAATGGCCTTGAGCGACCTTTGAATGTTATTGTAGAAATCCCGAAAAAATCGGAGTGCAATATTGAATTGTGGAAAACACAATTTATACATGCCAGGAGTAAATAATCAATAAATAGCGTCAATTTAATCAGGAATGACCATTTTCGGCCTAAAATGACCTTGAGTGACCTTTGAATGTTATTGTAAAAATTGAAAAAAAGTCGGAGGGCAATATTGAATTGTAAAGGACACATTTAATATAGGCCAGGAATGAATAATCAATTAATAACGTCAATATTATTGAGAATCGCCTTTCTTGTCCTCTAATGGCCTTGAGCGACCTTTGAATGTTATTATAAAAATCTGAAAAAACCGAAGTGCAATATTAAATTGTAAGGTACAAAATTTATGCGCGTCAGGAAAGAATAATCAATAAATAGCCTCAATATAATTAAGAATGACCATTTTCCCTCTAAAATGGCCTAGAGCGGCCTTAAAATGTTATGACCATTTTTGCCCTAAAATGACCTTGAGTGACCTTCGAATGTTATTGTAAAAATCCCGAATAAATCGGAGTGAAATATTGAATTGTGGAAAACACAATTTATACATGCCAGGAGTGTCTAATCAATCAATAGCGTCAATATAATTAAGAATAGCCATTTCCCTCTAAAATGGCCTTGAGAGACCTTTGAATGTTATTGTAAAAATCAGAAAAAAATCTAAATGCAATATAGACTTGTGAAGAACGAAATTGATACGCGTGAGTAATAAATAATCAAGTAATAGCGTCTATTCAATTGAAAATGGCAATTTTCGCCCTAAAATGGCCTTGAGCGACCTTTGAATGTTATTGTGAAAATTTGAAAAAAATCTAAGTGCAATATTAAATTGTAAGGTACAAAATTTATGTGCGTCAGTAATGAATAATCAATAAATAGCGTCAATATAATTAAGAATAACCATTTTCCCTCTAAAATGGCCTAGAGCAACCTTCAAATGTTATTGTACAAATCTGGAGAAAATCTGAGTACAATATTGAATTGTGATGAACACAATTGTTGATATGCGCCAGAAATGAATCATCAGTAAATAGCGTCAATTTGAATAGGAATGACCATTCTTGCCCTAAAATGGCCTTGAGTGACCTTTGAATGTTATTGGAAAAAATCTGAAAAAAATCGGAGTGCAATATGAAATTGTGGAAAACACAATTTATATAAGCCATGAGTAAATAATCAATAATTAGCGTTAATTTAATTAGGAATTACCATTTTTGCCCTAAAATGACCTTGAGCAACCTCTAAATCTTTTTTTTTAATTCTGAAACAAATCAAAGGTAATTTTCTCGGCAAAAGGAGCAATTCTTAGGGGTACCAAATTGAATTGAAGAAAAAAAAACGAAAAAATTACCCTAATATATTATATATATATATATATATATATATATATATATATATATATATTTCGAATTCTAGTCTTAGATTTCTCGTATGAATATAAGAGAAGCTTTTAATTTCGAAATTGCTTGGATCAAGCATCAGAGAAAATTTGATCCTGAGGAGAGTGATACTCGGAACGGAGTGCATGTAAGCTGGTACGATAAGTATTTCTCAATATGTGGAAGTTCAGGGGAAGGTATAAGGACCTGTGAAAGTGGAATTTGTTGACCGGATACTTGGATGTCAGATAAGGTCTCGAATTTCTGGTCTTTCAGCTGAGGGATGACATATTATTATTATTATTATTACCCCTACCCCCAATATTGAAATGCCTGAGATTCAAAGACTAGAACAACAAACAATCATTTTTAATAAAACAGTTGCATTAACAAACAAATAGTTGAATTTTCAAGCAAAAAGGTAATAAAAAATAAAATTTTTAATCAAAAAAGATGCCTTTTTTACAATGAATCAAATAGAGGAATTTTAAACAAAAAAAGTAGAATTTAAGACAAAAAGGTGATTTTTTAATTTTTTAAAAACAGTTGAATTTTCAACGAAATAATTAATCTTTCAAAAAAATAGTTGGATTTTTAACATACAAAAATTAATTCTCAACCAAGGAGATTAATTTTCTACCAAAAGACGAATTGTTAACAAATTACAGGAATTTTCCAATAAAAAATAG
Source organism: Andricus quercusramuli (assembly GCA_932178445.1). Classification (NCBI taxonomy): domain Eukaryota; kingdom Metazoa; phylum Arthropoda; class Insecta; order Hymenoptera; family Cynipidae; genus Andricus; species Andricus quercusramuli. Next base: position 39,943 of record CAKNXH010085831.1, on the reverse strand, counting down.
GAGCCTTCAACCAAAAAATTAATTTTCAACAAACAAGAATATTCAGTACCCAAGACGATGAATTTTTGACAAAATATTTTAACTTTTAACTAAATAGTTAATTCTCCAAGCTGAAAAAAGCAGTTTTAAAATCAAAAAGATGAGTTTCAAACAAAATAGTTGAATTTTTGACCCAAAAAGGTTTTTCCTATCAAATAGTTGAATTTTCAACAAAATAATTAAACTTTCAACAAAATATTTGAATTTTCAACCAGCGAAAATAATTTTTTAACCAAGCAGACTAATTTTCTATCAACAGACGAATAATCAACAAAATAGTTTAACTTTTATCCAAATAGTTCAATTTTCCAGTAAAAAAGGTGACAAAGAAGTTAATTTTTAACAAAAAAGGCGTACTCTTCAGAAGACAGTTAAATTTTTAACACGAAAAAATGAATTTTTAACATAAAAGTTCATTTATAACCAAGAAGATATCTTTTCTACCATAAAAGATGAGTTTTCAAATGAAAAATCAAAATTTTGAACGAAATAGTTGAATTTTTGACAGAAAAAAAGTCTTTTTAATCAAATAGTTGAATTTTTAACATAAGAATTGAAATTTCAAGAGAATAATTTAATTATAAATCTAAAGAGATAAATTGTTAACCAAGAGGATTAATTTTTCACCAACGAACGATTTTCCAACAAAATACATGAATTTTCAGATGAAAACGCAAGTTTTGAACGAAAAATAGAATAGTGGAATTTCTCGTTCGAAAAATAACTTATCAATAAAGAAACAACTTATTTTCAACTAGTTTAATTCACCCAAAAAGATTGATTTTTCAACAAAATATTTTTATTTTCACTCTTATTTATTTTTTTTTAATTTTCGACCAAAATGTTAATTTTCAACTAAGAAAGATGACTTTTCTACCATAATGAAAAAAAATTTGAATCAAAAAGATGAATTCTAAATTTGAATTAATGACCAAAACATAATTTTTATTAAAAAAGTTGGATTTCCAACAAAATAATTAAACTTTTGACGAAAAAGTGGAATGTTTAACATACAAGAATTAATTTTTAACCATGAAGATTAATTTTCTACCAAAAGACAAATTTTCATCAGAATACACAAATTTTTAATTGAAAACGATAATTCTTTACCCAGAAAGATAAATTTTCAGGAAATAATATTATTCTATACCCGGAAAGTGGAATTTTCAAAAAAAAATTAATTTTCAACCAAGAAAGATGACTCTTTCACCATAAGAGATGATTTTTTTAATGGAAAAAAAACGAATTTTAAACAAAATAGTTGAATTTTCAAAAAAACAAATATAATTTCAAGAGAATAATTTACCTTTTAATCTAAAAAAAATGAATAAGTAACCAGAAAGATTAATTTTTCACCCGCAGACGAATTATCAACAAAATTCATGCATTCTCAAATAAAAACGTCAAAGTTTCAACAAAAAATGAAATATCAAATTTATGGCTTGAAAAATGACTTTTCAATAAAAAAAAATAATTTTAAGCCAGTTTAAATAATAAAATAAATAAATTCCCAACAAAAAAGATTATTTTTTCCACAAGAACATGAAATTTCGACAAAATACATGCATTTTTCATCAAGTGGTAGAATTTTCGAATGAAAAAGACTAAAATTCGAATAAAAACAGTTGCATTTTCAACTAAATAGTTGAATTTTCAAGCAGAAAGTCAACTTTAAACTCAGAAACATGACTTTTCAACCATAAAAAATTAAATTTTAAGTCAAGAAAACGAATTCGCAACAAAAAAAGTTTAATTTACGACAAAAAATTTATTTTTAACAAAATAGTTTGATTTTAAACAAAATAGGTAGATTTAAAAAAAAATCAATTTTCAACGGAGAAGATTAATTTTCTGCCAAAAGTCGAATTTTCAACAAAATAAAAGAAGTTTCAATTAAAAAGTATGAGTCTTCAACCAAAAAAGACGAATTTTCTAAAAAAAAAATTTTTACCTTAAAAGTTGAATTGTCAACTAGAAAGTTCATGTGAAACCGAAAAATTTCACCAAAACATTTCTACCGAAATATATGAATTTTCAGACTAAAGAGAAATAATTTTTAACCAAATTGTTGAATTTTCCAGCCAAAGAGATGACTTTTCTTCATCAAAAATACATTTTCGAATGTATCCTACTAGTGAAGCAATTCAGAGTGATCGCTTGAGGAAAAAAGTTATTATAAAACATCAATTTCTCGGTAAAAAAATAGCATTTTTTCAATTCCATGATTTCATTGCATTGGATCTGCTTTCATGATTTGAAAAAAAAAAAAAATTTCCATAAATTTGCTGTAAGACAGTCAACTTTTTTCCGTTAAGATATTTTTTACATTACTCAATGAATAATACTCAGGGATTCCGTGATAATACTTTTCTTATAAAAAATTAATGAAACAAACAAAAGCTTTATAATGATGATTTATATTTTTGTTGTTTTGTTCCTTGATCCTTTCGAATTATAAGAAATGATCCTTTTCTTGGTCTTTATTAGAAACTAAACTTATATTAGTCGCAAAACAATCATTTTGATTATCAAAGAAATTTTGTTAATTTAATGCAAAATATCTCATCACGTAGACTTAGATTTATTTTATTTTCAATTTCCAGAACATCGAAACTAAAAGCAAAAACATTGAAATCAATATTTTGTCAAAAATTTGATATTGTGGCTTGTCACCGATAACATTTCCTTCATAAAATTTGATAGTATTCTATCTTTTCGATCAAAAATAATTTTTTATTCAAATTTTTAGGATGTTTGAAAAAAAGAAACCGTAATCAAACTTCAAAGGCGATAAACATATTTTCGAAACTATCTTAATTGTTCAGCAATTCAGATTGTTCATGCAAGGGAAGCTTTTTTATAAACATCAATTTTGCGAATCTTCAGAATGTTAATTTTCCACATTTGTTGTCAAGGACATATACTTTTTTTGATTCCATGGTGCCTTCACATTGAATCTGTTTTCATAATTTAAACGAAATATTCTGTAAGACAGACAACTTCTTATGTTATGATACTTGTTATATTATCCAAAGAATAAAACACAAACAAAAGTTTTATTAAGATGACTGATCTTTTTGTTGTTTTGTCACTTGATCCTCTTGAACGATAAGAAATGATCCTTCTTTTGGTTTCATCAAAAGCCAAACCCACCAGTCGCAAAGCAATCAGTTTGATTATCAAAAATTTACTTTCAATTAATTGCAAAATAATCTTATCATGCAGACATGTTTTTATTTTGTTTTCAAATTTTAGAACACCGAAACTAAAAACATAAGCTGTGAAATCAATAGTCTCTCTAAAAGTCGATGCTATGACACTGATAACACTTCCTCAATAAATCTTGATAGTATCCTTATATCCTTATATCCTTATATCATTTCTATCCAGATTTTTTTTTCTTGATATTGGGGATGTTTGAAAGATCTCAAATGACTCAGGATCCTTGACATCGTTGTGGAAGGTGTTAACTGCCCAGTCACGATGCACATGTCCAACCAACAAAACGGAACGTCGTGGCATGTACACCATTGAATCCCTCCGAACGAGCAAATATGCATACTAACACACACTAATATTGATAAAGTATTAGTGAATTTACAGGGAGGGCATTCGAGTGTCGCGAGCAAGGTTATTGACATTATTGACCAAATATTGGTCCGGTTAAAAAAAAAAATGCAGAACATACAGGGGCATATGTCTAACCTTTCACTTTCCAATACAAAAATAAATGATACAATTTTTGTAGGCACAACATTAGAAATTTTAGAATATATTAGCCAAAGGAACTTATCAATGATATTATGTAATTCTACAGACTAAAACTACTGTCTTCAAATAGATATCAATGATTTGAATATATATTTATTCATGTGAAAGGAAACGATCCATCTGATTTCTCTTATATTCCAAAACATTTGATTGTTGGTGGATGAAAATTCAAGAATGGAAATGAAATTGTAAAATGAAATGAGGTGATATTCGTTCATTTTCTTATAGCTTTTTCTTTAGCAGGATCAATTCAGTGCAAGGAATCATCGTTCAAAAAAGTTAACCTCCAGGCTAATAATTATTATTATTCGGATTCGTAATTTAGAATATAGGACAGTTTTATTCTATGGTGTCCCTCGAGATTTGTTACTTACCAACTTTACGTTCGGTAAGTACAGTCACAGAAGGCTAAATAAGAAATATTTCTTTGAAAAGCAAAATTTTAAATAGTTTAGGTTGCTTTTAGTTTGCTTTAGGTTTGGTTCAGGTTTGCTTTATGTTTGGTTTATGTTTGCTTTATGTTTGCATTTGGTTTGCTTTATGTTTGGTTTAGGTTTGCTTTATGTTTGCATTTGGTTTGTTTTATGTTTGGTTTAGGTGTTCGCTTTATGCTTGCTTTAGGGTTTGCTTTATGATTGGTTTAGGTTTGCTTTATGTTTGCTTTAGGTTTGCCTTATGTTTGGTTTAGGTTTGATTTATGTTTGCTTTAGGTTTGTTTTATGTTTGCATTTGGTTTGCTTCAAGTTTGGTTTAGGTTTGCTTTATGTTTGGTTTATGTTTGGTTTAGGTTTGCTTTAGGCTGCACAATAGTTCAGGCTGCTTTTTCTCCTATAATCATAATTTTGTTTGCATCAAAGGAAATACCGATTTTTCTGAATAAACATGATTCTGGGTCAATTAACTTGAAATCTGTCCTGTGTTTTAACACCTTATTTCGTATCATCGTAGTTTTTAAGCATAATAAGCATCAGGAAATGTGGATCAAACCATCATCTGGACATCATTAACAATGGAACATTCAAACTTCAATAACTTTTGACCTAGATTATTAATCTATCCGAAACCACTTCAAGAGTGTATTTCACACTATGATAGATACCCCAAAACACAATTGTGTGATAATTTATTAAAATTACTTAGATATCTTTGAGGGACATGAAATGTAAAAGGTTCTAGACTATATGCCTATAAAGTAAAGAATGTAACAGAAGAAGATAAAGTTTCCGTTTAAATACAGAAACGGCGTCAAAATGTACTGAAACACAATTGAACCATAATTGGTTCATACTGAGCAACACAAATAATGAAAGCAATTCAATTGTTTTTTTTTTTAGTTTTCACACTGATCAAGAAAGCGAATATAACTGAAGTTCAAAATGAGTTTGTAAGAAAATGACCAAATTAAAATTGAATCCCTAATTTTTTTGGGTACAATAATCGATTACGCAAAGATTTTCTCTTATTTGAGTCACAAAATGAATATAATTATTTTTTACAACATTATCATTTTCTGCACGTGATGTTTCCCCGTTGCACACATTTGAATTGAAAAATGGATTGACTTGAAACGCACTTATAAGCTATAAATAGAGGTTGATTCCGGCTATGCAAACTTTTGTTAATGAGTTGACGTACGAGGCTGAATGTAAATTTGTTCAATGCATTTACAAACATTAACAGTCAGCTGATATTTGATTGAAGTTGAAAATATGAGAGCCAAAGGAAAAGATGTTTTTTGACTCTTCTGACTGGATTCATTTCAAATCAGGCAGGCAGTTACACTCAAAGTCATGAAAACTATATAAAATTCTGAACATTCGAACTTTGAAGCTTGTCCTTGAAAACAATATAAATCAATTATATTTTCGTAAACAATGAAATTTCCGCATTTTTCTTACAAACAAGGATAGATATTCAAACATTTGGGAAAGGAATTTTTTGAAAAAAAAATTCGATGGCTACGGCAATGGTTTATAACCCGCATAAAAATTGCGCATGTTCTCTTTTATTTCAGCACGAATTTTGGATAATATGATAAAATGAAAACATGGGGGTTAATTCTTTTTGGATAAAAAGTCTAAATTTAATAATTTTTTGAGAAATCAACAATTTTGTTAAAAATTCATCGTTTTTTGCTTCAAAATTAATCTCTTGTTGAAAATTTGTCTTTCAGGTTTCGAAAGTTCAACTATTTTGCCTGAAAATTCAGCAATTTGCTTTAAATTTGTTTTTCTTCCTTGACAGAAAAATCTTTCTCCGTGAAAAATTCGAATCTTATGTTTAAAGTTGGTCTCTTTGGTCTGAAAATTCTTGTCTTTCATTATAAACTTAATCATTTTTGGTTGAAAATGCAACTGTTTTGTTCAAAATCGGTTTTGGTTGAGTCATTTTTTATTAAAAATGACAATCTTTTTTAGTTAAAAATAATATAAAATGTGATATTCTTCGCTGATAATTAATTTTATTTGACTGAAAATTCCACTACTTGGTTGAAAGTTGAACTCGTTTGTTAAAAATTCATTTTTTTGTTAAAGATACATCATTTAAGTTAAAAATTCACGTCTTTGGTTAAAAAGTTAACTTTTTGCTTAACAATTCCTTTTTTTTAAAGGCCGTTCTTCAAAATCCGTCAGAAAATTGTAAGAAGATTCAAAATTAACAAAATGGCATTGCATTCTTTGATAACATAAAAAACATATTTTCACAAAGACAGCAACTTTATATTTTTGGCTATTTTTTTGTTAAATTTTACTTCTATAGGAGAGACTTCGCATTTTTTACAAGCAGAGACAAATATAAAAAATTTGAAAAATGAATTATTCAAAAAAATAAATTACCGGGGTCACTAGATGGGTTCGTTTGCATAAAACTTTCAAAATTTCTTCCTTACTCAAGCGCGAATTTCCAATAAAAATTTGATAAAATGAAAAATCTGGATTTCTCATCAAATTCTAATTTCTTTTCCAAGCTGAAGTTTGGCAAGAGGAAAACGTTGATTTCATAAAAAGTTCCATTTTTTATCAAATATATAAAAAAAATTCATGTTTATACATAGGAGACATTCTGTAAGTTTTTTTGCAGGCCAAATCATTTTTATGAACACAAGAGTTCTTTTTCGGAAAATTGATATTTTGACTGCTTTAATTAGTAAATGATACTGGTCAAACCATTCAAAATTAAATACTGAACCAGAGAAAATTATTGGTTAGATAATTTAAAATGACTAATTTAATCAATTAGAGTTAAATTTTAGATAATTTAAGATTACTGAATTGGTATGTCGATGTTACTGATTATATTATTCCAATTGATTGATTTATCAGTGAAAATCTCAGATGAGATAATTGAAAATAACTGATTTCATTAGTGGAAATAAAATATAGGATAATTTAAAATCAGTGTGTCAAATATCAAAAAAAAATTTCTAATAAATAATAAATCAAAATGAACCTTTTTTTTGAACTTTGTAAATCGGTATAGAAAATTAATCTGCTTGGCGCAAAATTATTTGTTTTTGCCATAGGCATTTTCGTTGAAAATTAAATTTGGTAATTGAAAATTTATTTACTACATTATTGGTTCAAAATGGACCTTTTTTAGTTTCAAATTGGATGATTTAAATATTCTTTGAAAATCTTTGTGAAATCTTTGAAATCTATCTGAAATCTTTGTGAAATGATAGAAGTCTTTGTGAAATTTTTAAATTCCACCTGAAATACTTGTGAAATAATAAAAGTCTTTGTGAAATCTGTTGAACTTATCTGAAATCTTTGCCAAATATTTGAAATCTTTGTGAAATCTTTGGAATCTTTGGGAAATCATTTAAATCTTTGTGAGATCTTCCTGAATTCTTCAAAAATCTTTGCGAAATATATTTGAAATATTTGTGAAATCTTTGACATCTACAGGAAATCATTCAAATATTTGTGAAATCTTTTTGAATTCTTAGAAAATCTTTGTGAATTATTTGTGAAATCTTTCTGAATGAATTAAATATTATTGCAAAATATATGAAATCTTCGTCGGAGCATTGAAATCTTTGTCAAATCGTTGTGAATTATTTGTGAAATCTTTCTAAATTCTTTAAAAATCTTTGCGAAACATTCGAAAACCTTGTGAAATCTTTAAAATCTTCCTGAAATCTTTGTGAAATAATAGAAGTTCTCGTGAAATATTTTTAATCTATCTGAAATCTTTGCGAAATATTTGAAATCTTTGGAAAATGATTTAAATCTTTGTGAAATCTTTCTAAAATCCTTGTGAAATAATAGAAATCTTTGTGAAATCTTTGAAATTGTTGGGAAATGATTTTGAAGTCTTTGTAAAATCTTTGTGAATTATTTGGGAAAGCTTTCTGAATCCATTAAAAAATTTTGCGAAATATTTAAAATCTTTGTGAAATTTCTGTAAAATCTTTGTGAATTATTTGTGAAATCTTTTTAAATGCTTCTAAGATTTTTGCAAAATATTTTGAATCTTTGTGAAATCTTTAAAATCTATCTGAATTCTTTGTGAAATAGTAGAAGTCTTTAAGAAATCTTTGAAATCCATCTGAAATCTTTGTGAATTATTTGTGAAATCTTTCTGAATTCATTAAACATTTTTGCGAAATATTTTTTTGAATCTTTGGGGAATCATTGAAATCTTTGTAAAATCTTTGTGAATTATTTGTGAGATCTTTCTAAATTTAAAATCTATCTGAATTGTTGGTGAAATAATAGAAGTCTTCAAGAAATCTTTGACATCGATCTGAAATCTTTGGGAAATAATCTAAATCTTTGTAAAATCTTTGTGAATTATTTGTGAAATCTTTCCAAATTCTTTAAAAATCTTTGCGAAATATTAGAAATCTTCGTGAAATCTGTGAAAAATTATTGCAATCTTTGTCAAATATTTTAAATCTATCCAAAATTCTTGCGGAACCTGTGAAACCTTGGATAATCATTGAAATCTTTGTCAATATTAATTTTATATCTCACAGAAAAAAAAACAGAATTGAATATTTGTTGCATTTCATTTTCAAATAGATAAAGTTGAATTTTTTCGCATCGAAACAAAACAAGATTCAATAGAATGGAAGATGTTATTTTGTTGACCAGGGTAATTAATTAATTAACTTTCTGAGGTTAAATTTTGTCGATCTACTGGTCCAATTTTCTCGTTTCACCAGTAAATTATTTGACCAGGAGATCGAGAGAATTTAACATCAGAAAATTAATTAAGAGTTGATAGAGTTGACATGGTAATTATTTCCCATGTGGTGGGTAAATCTTACCACGCGTAAAGTTAATTTTTGTTGCAGGTGAAGATTACTCTGAAATCGCTGTAAATATTACATTTAGTTTTTTTCTGTGCCGTATTTATTATTCACTATTAGTTGTTTATTTATCATTTATTATTTATGTTCATTTTTTACACAGTATATATGTCCAAATTATACCATTTAATATAAATTTAAAGATAAATCTGCTATCATTTAAAGGAAAAGTAAATGGCAGAATGCCCAGAGATAGGCCGCCGAAAGAGTGGTTAGAATCTGTGAATAAGACACTAATCCGAAGAGACATAAGAAGCCATAGAAACACAAGTCTTTTGTGAAATCTTTTAAATTTGTCTGAAATCTTTGCAAAATATTTAAAATTATTGTGAAATCTTTGGAATCTTTGGGAACTCATGTAAGCCTTTGTGAAATTTTTCTGAATTATTAAAAAATCTTCGCGAAATATTTAAAATCTTTTGTGAAATCTATCTGAAATCTTTGTGAAATAATAGAAATCTTTGTTAAATCTTTGAAATATTCGGAAAATCATTTAAATCTTTGTGCAATCTTTCTAAATTCTTCAAAACTCTTAGTGATTTATTTGTGAAATCTTTTTGAATTCATTACATATTATTGCGAAATATATGAAATCTTCGTCGAATCATTGAAGTCTTTGTAAAATCGATATGAATTAATTGTGAAATCTTCCTAAATTCTTTTAAAAATTTTGCGGAATATTTTGAGTCGTTTTGAATTATTTGTGAAATGTTTCTGAAATCATAAAAAAATTTTGCGAAATATTTGGAATCTTTCTGAAATCTTTGGATAATTATTGAAATCTTTAAAATCTATCTGAATCCTTTCTGGAATAATAGAAGTATTTGTGAAATCTTTGAAACCCAACTGAAAGCTTTGCGAAATATTTGAAATATTTGTGAAATCTGTGAAATCTTTGGAAAATCATGGAAATCTTTGGAAAATCTTTGTGAATTATTTGTGAAATGTTTCTGAATTCATCAAAAATCTTTACGGAATATTTGAAATCTTTGTAAAATCTTTGGGAAATAATTTAAATTTTTGTGAAATCTTTGTGAATAATTTGTGGAATCTTTCTGAATTCTTTGAAAATTTTTGTGAAATCTTTGAAATCTATCTGAAATCTTTGTGAAATAATAGAAGTCTTTGTGGAATCTTTGAAATCTGTCTGAAATCTTTGTGAAATAATAGAAGTTTTTGTGAAATCTTTTTTATTTGTCTGAAATATTTGCGCAATATTCAAAATTTTTGTGAATTCATTGGAATCTTTGGGAAATCACTCAAGCCTTTGTGAAATCTTTCTGGATTCTTAAAAAATCTTTGCGAAATATTTAAATTCTTTGTGAAATCTTTGAAATCTTCGGAAAATCATTCAAATCTTTGTGAAATCTTTCTAAATTCTTTAAAACTCTTAGTGATTTATTTTGAAATCTTCCTGAATTCATTAAATATTATTGCAAAATATATGAAATCTTCGTCGAATCATTGAAGTCTTTGTAAAATCCTTGTGAAATCTTCCTAAATTCTTTAAAAAATTTCGCGAAATATTTGGAATCATTGTGAAATCTTTGAAATCTTTTTAAAATCGTGAAAATCTTTGTAAAATCTTTGTGAATTATTTGTGAAATGTTTCTGAATTTATTAAAAATCTTTACGATATATTTGAAATCTTTGTGAAATCTTTGTGAAATCTTTGGGGAATCATTGAAATCATTCGGAAACCTTTGTAAAATCTTTGTGAATTATTTGTGAAATCTTTTTAAATACTTCTATATCTTTGCGAAATATTTGAAATCTTTGTGAAATCTTTAAAATCTATCTGAATTCTTTGTGAAATAATAGAAGTCTTTGAGAAATCTTGGTGAATTATTTGTGAAATCTTTCTGAATTCATTAAAAAAATTTGCGAAATATTTGGTATCTTTGTGGAATCTTTGGGAAATAATTGAAATCTTTATAAAATCTTTTTGAATTATTTGTGAAATGTTTCTGAATTCATCGAAAAATCTTGCGAAATATTTGGAATCTTTGTGAAATCTTTGAAATGTTTGGAAAATCATGGAAGTCTTTGTAAAATCTTTATGAATTATTTGTGAAATGTTTCTGAATTTATTAAAAATCTTCACGAAATATTTGAAATTTTTGTGAAATCTTTGGGGAATCATTGAAATCATTCTGAAATCTTTGTAAAATCTTTGTGAATTATTTGTGAAATCTTTCTAAATATTTCTAAAATCTTTGCGAAATATTTGAAATCTTTGTGAAATCTTAAAAATCTATCTGAATTCTTTGTGAAATTACAGAAGTCTTTGAGAAATCTTTGGGGAATCATTGAAATCATTCTGAAATCTTTGTGAAATCTTTGTGAATTATTTGTGAAATCTTTTTAAATACTTCTAAAATCTTTGCGAAATATTTGAAATCTTTGTGAAATCTTTAAAATCTATCTGAATTCTTTGTGAAATTATAGAAGTCTTTGAGAAATCTTTGAAATCTATCTGAAGTCTTTGCGAAATATTTTAAATCTTTTAAATCCTTGTGAAATCATTTAAGTCTTTGTAAAATCTTTGTGAATTATTTGTGAGATGTTTCTAAATTAAAAATCTAGCTGGATTCTTTGTGAAATAATAGAAGTCTTCAAGAAATATTTGAAATCCATCTGAAATCTTTACGAAATATTTGAAATCTTTGTGATATATTTGAAATCTTTGGGAAATAATTTAAATTTTCGTGAAATCTTTGTGAATTATTTGTGAAATCTTTCTAAATTCATTGAAAATCTTTGCGAAATATTTGATTTGTAAAATTTATTGTTGAAAGAAAATATTGTATTATTTAACACTGTTCTAGTAGCGATTAGAAATTCGTTTTTAGTGATTTTTGTTAATTTTTCATTAATATTTAATTTTTCTTTAATGCAATCTAGTGCAAGTTCCAATGGAATGCTGCCATACATTGATACTATGTCAAGTGAAAATATTGGATGTGAATTAGGAACTTTGATACTTTTTAGTTTTTCTTTTAAGTCCCAAGAATTTTTAAGAAACGCTTGAGTTTTTCCTGAAACTGGTTTTAAACCACTTGAAATATATTTGGCTAAATTATAAGTAGGATAACCTACTGCAGAAACAATAAAACGTCATTTTAAATCAGGTTTGTGAACCTTTGGGAGAGCATATGCTTTAGAAACTACACTATTATGTGATTTTAGTCTATATGACATACTCTCATTTATCAATCTTTTATTTTCCCATATAGTAACAATATCATTGCATTTTTGTTCAAGAGTTGGAACCATACTAGTTTTTATATTTTTATAAAGAATGTCATTTTTTAATAAATTTTCAACAGTTTTTATATAATCGGTGCGATTTGCAGCTACAGTTATGTTGCCCTTATCGGCTTTTAATAACATCAAGTTTTTGTATTTGTTTTGAAAATTTTATCAAATTTATTTAAAAAATTATGGTTTGAAATTAATTGAGTTGTAGTTTTCCTGATATTTAATTTTAGTTCATCGTTTTCTATATTTTTAATGCAATTTTCTATATTGGCAATTATACTATTTATTGGAATTTTGTTGACATTAAAAGGAATACCATGTTTGTTGCCTAAAGCTAAAGTTCCAGCAATTTCATTTGGGATTTCTGTATTAGATACATTTCTAAACCATTTTTGTGATCGAAATTCTGTAAAAATCTTCTGTGATTCTAAATTTCTTTTTTTAAAAGATCAAAGTTTTCTATACATTTTTTTCTCTTGTCATATTTTAGTTTATTCAGACTAAGTTCTTGTGTGTTAAAAAAAGTTAAAATTGAAATGTCTTTTACAATGTTGGATAATCTGTATTTTAAATGATTTGATAAGTGTCCTAAATCTTTGATATTGCTAAATAAGTTATTAATTTCATAATTTAAACATTTTTTTTGAAAATGTAAATTTGTTCTTTCAAATTTAGGTAATAATTTGTAATTTAAATTGTGCAAATTACATTTGCTAGTTTGATGTTGAATATGTGCTGGAATCAGGGCCTCTTTTCTGCATCTAATTAGGAATGTGCGTTGTTCCTTGCATTGCATTTTATATGACCGTATGACCAAATTAATTTCATTCATGGAGAATAACGTTATAAATTGTTTATTTATCATTTATTATTTATGTTCATTTTTTACACAGTATGTATGTCCAAATTGTCCCATTTAATATTATAAGTCCATGCCCCAGCCTCGTCCAAAAAAAAGCTTCGCCACTTCTGCACAGTGCTATACGGGATTGAAATAAACCAGCCTGAAAATTCAATAATAAACATAGTTTAAAAATAAATCTCCTATCATTCAAATTAATCTGGAATAAAAATAGAGTGTGCTTTTGTGAATGAAATTAGTAAGAATGAAGGGGTTTAAAATAATCGATACGGAAACGGTAGTAAGGAAGATGATAGGACAGGATAGGATAGGGATAGGCGATAGGGATAGGCGATAGGGATAGGCGATAAGGGATAGGGGATAGGGTAGGGCAGGAGTCTTCCCATGTGTCAGACCGGAGACACAGTGGGTGCACGCACCAGGTCCCGGTGTCGCCGTGGAGCGTCGAGGGCGTCGTCGAGGACCGTGACTGAACTGAATCTGCCCACGAACACCGACACCGAGCACAGGTACCTCATACCTGTATTTCGCGGTATTTGAAACGTCCTACGCAAACAAGCAAAAAATAACTACACTTGCACACGCATGTCTGTATTTCAACGTACGAGCTCGAAACACCCACACACTCAAGAGCACGAGGACGACTTCGGTGTCGCATGTAACCAAAGCCTGGGTCGTATTATTCTCGGGAAATGGAATATACGTATTCGCGTGCCGTAACACTCATTTCCGCGATCCAACCTTCCCTATTTCGTGAAAAAAAAATTTATTCGGAGAATTTTCATACAGCTGGGTATTATTTGGTCGGGCGGAAAAGTTTTGGGCGTAGCAGGAGGGCTTGGGATTTTTTTTTATCAGAGAACATGTCTGTTTTCACTTGTTATCATCTTTTTTTTCGGATTTCAATTCTGCAATCGAAGCAAATTTTCAAAGAAATAAATAAATTATGAATCAAAGGGTTTTATATCCAAAAGGATGGATTTTCAATTGAGAAGATTAATTTTCTGCCAGAAAAGACGTATTTTCATCTAATTAGATCAATTTTCAACCATATAGTTCAATTTTTAACTGAAAAACAAAACACTTTTCAACCAAAATGGGATGTTTAAATTTTTTGTTGAATTTTTTTTTCTACAAAGTAGTTCAACTTTAAAAACAACAAAATCGAAGAAATTTTAATTAAACAGTTCATTTTTTAACCAAAAATATGCATTTTCAACGAAGTACAAACCAAAAAGATAAAATTGTAACAAAATAGTTGAATAATGAACTAAAAAAGATAAATGTTTACAAAAAATGAAATTCTTGAATTTTCAGTTCCAAACATCAATATTTAAACAACAAATAACAACTTTTTAAATAAAATCATAAATCTACAACCAAACAGTTCAACTTTTAACCAAAAGTAAGAATTTCTTAACCATGAATCATAAGTTTCTACCAAAAGAGATGAATTTTAAACAAAATATATGATTTTTTAACCAAATAGTTGAATTATCAACTAGAAAAGATGAATTTCAAAATCAAAATAAAATATTTGAATTTTGAGCTGAAAACATTAATTTTAACAAAAAAAGCGAAATTTCGAAAAGTAAAAAGAGCAATATTCAAGCAAAAAGTTTAATTTTTCTTCGGAAAAGTAAAATTTTAATTAAAAATTGAATAGTAACATTTTCTGCTAAAAAAATCATTTTTCGCTGAGAAAGAAGAATTCACAACAACATAGATAAATTTTCTAGCAAAGAAATAAACTTTCAACAAAATATAATAATGTTTCACCAAATAGATAAATTTTCAACCAGATAGTTAAATTTTCAACTGAAAAACAAAACACTTTTCAACCAAAAGATGGATGGTTGAATTTTTTAGTAGAACATTTTTTTGCTACAAAATAGTTCAACTTTCAAGAAAAAAGATTAATTTTCAACAAAAAATATTAGTTTTCTACCGAACGAAATTTCAACAATATACATCAATCTTCAATCAAATAGTTGAATCGTTAACCAGAAAGATCAATTTTTAATCAGAATCGTAATAATTAAATTTCCATTCATATAAATTATTTTTCAATGAAAAAAACCAACGATTTTCCAAAAAACCGTTCAATTTTCGACAAAAAATATGATTTTTCAAACATGAATATTAGTTTTCAACAAAAAAGACGAATTTTCATCAAATTATATGAATTTTCAACAAAATAGAAGAATTTTCAACCAAATAGTTAAATTTTTAACTGAAAAACAAAAGAATTTCCACTCAAAAGTGGGATGGTTGAATTTTTCAGTTGACAATTTTTTTTTCTACAAAATAGTTCAACTTTCATGAAAAAAGATGAATTTTCAACAAAAAATATTAGCTATCTACCAAACAAACAACATTTCAACAAAATACATTAATTTTCAATCAAATAGTTGAATTGTTAACCAAAAAGGTCCATTTTTAATCAGAATTGTAATAATTAAATTTTTACTTATACACATTTTTTTTTATGAAAAAAACAAACAAATTTTCAAAAAGTAGGTAAGTTTTGAAAAAAATATGATTTTTCAAACAAGAGGATCAGTTTTCAACAGAAAAAACGAATTTTCAACAAAATAGAAGAATTTTCAAACAAATAGTTCATTTTTTAACCAAAAATATGCAGTGTCAACAAAGTACAAACCAATAATATAAAATTCCAACGGAATAGTTGAATTTTGAATTAAAAAAGATAAATGTTAACAAAAAAATGGAATTCTTCAATTTTAAGTTTGAAAGAATAATTTTTAAACAAAGAATAACGAATTTTTGAACAGAATGATAAATCTAAAACCAAATAGTTAAACTTTCCACCAAAAAGAAGAATTTCTTAACCAGGAATAATAATTTTCTACCAAATGAAATGAATTTTCAACAAAATATATGATTTTTTTAACCAAATAGTTGAATTCTCAACTTGAAAAGATAAATTATAAAACAAAAATTAATTATTTAAATTTTCAGCTGAAAAAATTGATTTTTCACTGAAAAACAAGAATTCACAACAACATAGATAAATTTTCTACCAAAGAAATAAACTTTCAACAAAATATAATAATATTTTACCAAATAGTTAAATTTTAAACTAAAAAAGATAAGCTCTCAACTATAAATGGAATAGTTAAAAATCATTGATTTTCAACAAAAACAAAAAAAAAAATATTCAAAAAATGGTTCAATTTTTAAACAAGAAGATGAAGTTTCTAGCAATAAAATTAATTTTCCACAAAAAGACGAATTTGAACCTTTTCGTCCATACATTTTCTCATATAAGGTTTTGGGTTTATATGACTTCTTATATCTTTTGGACTTAGGTTCTCATTGACATTGCTCAAATCATCTTAACAAATTTCTTACCCTCTTGTCAAACAGTCTTTTCTCTACACCACATTTTCTGAGAATCCACTAATTACTGCCTTGGTCCATTAGCGTTTTACCGCATATATTCCACAGAAGTTGGATTAAAACCTTTTTAACTTAACTCTCATCCTTCTCTTGGTAGGTCCAGGTGAATCTATACAAAATCTTCACCTAAATGGACTCGTTTCGTCAATCGTTCTTCTTTTATTCTCGCAACATGCTCGAACTATATCAACAAATTTCTTTCCCTCTTGTTAAACAGTGTTTCCTCTGAACAGTCTAAACCATATTCTCTGAGAATTCTCTTATTACTGACTTAATCCATTAGCGTTTTACCACATATATTCCACAGGAGCTACATGCCAACCGTTCAAACTTCACTTTGATCATTTTCTTTGTAGGTCCAGGTCTCGCTACCGTACATCACAGTGGGTGCAGGTACAGAAATTCTATCAAAAATCTTTACCTAAATACGCTCGTTCCGTCAATCATTCTCCTTTTATTCTCGCAACGTGCTCAAATTATTTCAACAAATTTCTTTCCCTCTTGTCAAACAGTGTTTCCTCTACATCACATTCTCTGAGAATCCTCTTATTACTGACTTTGTCCATTAGCGTTTTACCGTATATTTTCCACAGGAGTTGCATGGAACCTAAAATCTTAGGGGGTTGAAACCTCCAGGGTTTCTTGCCGTAACTAAGCTACTGGTGAAATTATCGAAGCTCCTCTAACTCGAGTTTCTCGCTTGCTGCTGGTTTCGGGCGGGGGGGGGGGCGCGTTCTGTGGCGGATTTGGGGGTTGGGGGGAGGCAAGGTAACCGAGAGAAGTTTGCACAGGTCTCCTAGGGTGGGCGGGAGTTTCAAAGTTGTAGTTTATGAATTTATAGCGGCAGAAAGCAGCAGCCGAGTCGCTTGGAAAAGGCAACTGAGTTATGCGCGCTCTGGTTTATTTCATCTCATCTCGCAGATTTTCCGCATAGAAATTTCGGTACGAAGTTAAGGGCGGGTCCTCGCGCACCGTTAACGACGTTACCTCATCCACTCGACCTTTACCCAACCACCCTAGATGCTAATGAGGTGTTCATAAAATCAAAGTTTTTTTTATTAGCAGTTTTTAATTTTAAATCGACGAGAGGAGAAAATAGGGGTTGTTTTCGAATTAATTTAAACTGTTTATTGCCCGGTGAATGGCTGTTGACTGTATGATTGCGTTATTATGTACAATCAATGTTTAAATGCAACTTGCTGAAATTAGCTTTCAGACTCGTTTGTCGAAAAACTGGCTGAGGAGGGAGGTGGTTTTTTGCAGTTTTCCTCTCCCCTGTACAAATGTCCAGGCATCTAAGCTCATCTTAGTGAAATGACAATTTCCCTCTTTTCCCCAATTTCTCGCTTTTCCACTTAATTTCGTACTAAAATAACAGAACCAAATAAGAAAATCTAACTATTTTCGGTTAGGAGTTAATACTTTTTGGTTGAAAAGAACACTATTATATTTTTGTTTCCAAATTCATGTTTTGTAATTGAAAATTTCATTATTTTATCAAAATTTATACTTCTTAATTTATGTTTCAACTGTTTAGTTGAAAATCCATCTTTTTGAGTTGCAAGTTTAAGTCTTTTGGTAGAAAAGTGAAATATTTGGTCAAAAATTAATTTTTTTATTAATAATTCATATCCTTGGGTTTGAAATTCATCTGTTTTGCGGGGAAATCGTCTTTTTGGTTTTGAGATTTCATCTCTCGTAGTTGAAATTCACTCTATTTTGTTCAAAATGCAACTGCTTGGTTGTAAATTAATCTGTTTTGGTTGAGGATTCAACTATTTTGTTAAAAATTAATTTTTTTTTTTAAATAATTTCTTCAACTGAAAATTTAACTATTCTATGTTTGCTTGAGAATTATTTCTTTAGTTAAAAATTTAACTAGTTTGTTCAAATTTATTTTTTTTTTATTGGAAATTAATTTATTTTTAATGAAATTTTAACATTATCATTTTTAGCTAAGAGCTTACTTTTTTCAGTTGAAAATTGAACTATTTCATTATAAGTTAATTTATTTGATTGAAAATACAACTGTTTCAGTAGAAAATTAATCTTCTTGGTTGAAATTTCATCTCTTTGGTTACAAATTCATTCGTTTTGTAGAAAATACGTTTTTTTCTGTTGAAAAATAAGTTTTTGACTGGAAATATTATATTTTTAGTTGACAGTTGATCTTCTTTTGTTGAATATTCCTGCCTTTTGTTGATGATTCGTCTTTTTTGGTAGAAAATCAATCTTTTCAGTCAACAATTCGAAAATTTGGTTAAAAATTCATATTTTTAATTAAAAATTCAACTATTTTGTTGCCAGAAATTTATCTTTCTTCGTAAAAAATGCATGTATTTTGTTAACAATTCATTTCTTTTACAGAACATTGATCTTATTCATTGGGAATTCATCTCTTGCAGTTGAAAATTAATTTATTTGCTTAAAATTTCAACTATTCCATTATAATTTTCTCTTTTTTGTTGGAGAATTGATTTTTCCAATAAAAATGTTCCTATAAAATTTTAAGTGAAAAATTTAACAGTTTGGTTGAAAATTTATATATTTTGATGAAAATTCAATTTTTTCGGTAGAAAATTATTCTGATTGGTTGAGATTTCATCTCTTTGGTTACAAATTTATCTATTTTTTAGAAAATACGTTTTTTTTTGTTGAAAAAGTAATTTTTTGTCTGAAAATATTCTATTCTTAGTTGACAATTTTTCTATTTTAGTTGAAAATTCGTGTATTTTGTTTATGATTCGTCTTTTGTGGTAAAAATTGATCTTCTTAGTCAACAATTCGACTTTCTGGTTCAAAATTTATCTTTTCAGTTAAAAATTCAACTATTTTGTTGGAAAACTTCTTTTTTTTTAATTATAAATTCATTTTTCTCAACTAAAAACTCAGCTAATTGAGCTAATCCATTTATTGCAGAAAATTTATTTTTTTTTCTTGGAAAATTTGTGCATTTTGTTAATTATGCATTTTTTTGATAAAAAATTGATCTTGATTGGGAATTCATCTTCTTTAATTGAAAATTCATTTATTTGTTTGAAATTTCAACCATTTTATTGAAAATTCTTCTTTTTTGGTGGAAAATTAATTTTTTTAACTGAAAATGTTACTATTGCATTTATTAGTGGGAAATGATTTTTTTAGTGTAAAATTCAACACTTTACTTGAAAATTCAACTTTTTTGTTAAAAAAACTTATTTTTATTTAATTGGAAATTAATTTTTCAAACTAGAAATCACGCTATTCCATTTGTTGCAAAAAATGTATCTTTTTTCTTGTGAAATTCGTCTATTTTATTAATAATTAATTTTGTTATGAAAAAATTATCTTCTCGATTGAAAAATCATCTTTTTTTAGTTGATAATTCATTTATTTGTTGACAATTTCAACTATTTTGTTGAAAATTCTGCTTTTCTTGTGGAAACTTAATTTTTTTAACTGAAAATGTAACTATTGCATTTTTAGTGAAAAACTATTTTTTTTCAGTGGAAAATTGAATACTTTGGTTGAAAATTCAAATCTTATCTCTTGTAAAATTTTATCTCTTGTAGTTGAAAATCTATTTATTTGCTTAAAATGTTAACTATTTCATTATAAGCTCCTTTTTTTTAGCGGAAAATCATTTTTTTAACTTAAAATGTTACAATTAAATTTTTAGTGGAAAATGATTTTTTTCAGTGGAAAATTTTAAAAGTTTGGTTGAAAATTTATATATTTTGTTGTGAATTCAACTTTTTCGGTAGAAGATTAATCTTCTTAGTCAAGAATTTGACTATCTGATCAAAAATTCATCTTTTCAGTTTAAAATTCAACTATTTTGTTGAAAAGACTTATTTTTATTTAGTTGTAAATTAATTTTCTTAACTAAAAATTTAGCTATTACATTTTTTGCAAAAAATTTATCTTTTTCTAGGAAAATTCATGTATTTTGTTAATCATTCATTTTTTTTATAACAAATTGATCTTCTCAATTGAATATTAATCCTTTTTAGATAAAATTTCATTTATTCGTTTAAAATTCCAACCATTCTGTTAAAAAATTCTTTTTTTCTGGTGGAAAATTAATTTTTTAACTGAAAACTATTGCGTTTTAATGGAATTTTTTTTTTTTTTTTAGAAAATTAAACACTTTGGCTGAAAATTCACATATTTGTTTGTAAATTCAACGTTTTTGGTAGAAGATTAATATTCTTGTTTAAAATTTTATCTCTTAGGACACAAATTTATTTATTTTTGTGAAAATGCGTTTTTGTTTTTGTTGATAAATAATTGTTTTGACTGAAAATATAATTATTCTTTTTTCAGTTGAAAATTAATTTTTTTGGTTGTTATTTGTTTTTTTATGATAATTAATTTTTTAAAGTGAAAATTTAACTATTCCATTTTCAGTGAAAAACTCATTTCTCTGGTTGAAAACTAAACCATGTTGTTAAAAATAACTTGTGTTTTTGATTGAAATTTAATTTTCCTGGTGGAGAATTAATTATTTTGTTTGAAGATTCAGGATTTAAATTGAAAATTAATCTATTCGAATAAAAATTTTACCATTGTGTTGAAAATTCGTTTTTTAAAATAATTTTTTCTTAACTGAAAACGTAACTATTACATTTTTGAATAACCCACATTTATTTTATTTAAATAAATTCATTTCTCTACTTTTATGAAAAATCTCCTTATTTTCCTCTATTTTTACACCATTTCGGTCCGTGGAACTTTTTATCGACACAATTGAAAAATAATATTTTCTTCTCTTTTTGTAATCTGGGGGAGTGGAATTAAAAAAAATCTCTATGGTCCAAAAGTTGAAACATTTAGGACCCTCTTATCATAACATCTTTTTTTAAGCAATGGTTAACCCCATTAGCCCTACTCCTATTTGAATTGAAACGTTTTCAAATTAGCCGAGTATACAATATTCGGTAAATTATGACTTTCCCCTTTTCAGAACTATTTTATAAAAAATCACCCCCTGGAGAATTATTTAAGGGATGAGTTAATATTTCACCCTGAACCTCACCCTTGGTTTTATCACCAATCTTTCCTATTTACGCCAAATCACCCCGTTAATTTGGAGCTACTTTTCACTTTTCACCTTCCCCTTCTCAAATTGCAGCCCCTTTGTGATCTTAATTCGATTTCACTTCACCCCAATCGGCACTTGACCCTCCTACCTTATCGCAATCAACCCCTTCTTTGCAACTCCCTTTCACTTCATCCTACACCTGGATTGTGGATTGCATAGCTGTTGATTCTTATTTATCCGATTGCTTACAAGTTGTTCCATTTTTCACGACGCCCAAGAGAAGTTTATTTTTGATTGGGGTAGATCCTTGAATAAGGGTATACAGGCTTATATGCTCTCTTGCACTGAACGAGTGAAATTGTCACTGGTTGAGTCAGTATTTTTTAGTTATTGCTGGTGAACCAGTGATTTTTTGATCTTGACTGGATGAACCAGTAAGTGACTCAACAAAAACAGCGTTACTGAATAAAGCAGTGACGCCGAATGATAGACTCAATCAGTGATACGGCTACAGCACTCCAAGATATGGTCCTCTACTGTCTGTCCAAAAAGTTAAGGCACCGCAATTTTTGTACAGACTTTCGTAAAAATCTCAGCAAAAAAAAATTCTGAAAATATAAGACAACATGCATGTTGCAGCTAAAGGTTTTGAAAATACTAATACAAAGTTCCAAAATTTTCAGATGATTAGCGATTATTCCCCGGCGAGTGAAATGTGAAAAAGCACAATAATCAAATGATCTTTTCAGAATACTCAACTTTGAATAGCTGTAGGTCTCTGAAAATAAATTATGAAAATTTTGAAAAAAATATATGGGTTTCGTTGATCCTTTCTGTGCACAATGGTGGAATTTGCGACCGAAAATAATTATTAGTTAATAAGTTATTAACAAAAGTGTAGGGAGGTGTCATCTCCAAAACTGAGTAACGGACAGAGATGATTCTTGAAGCAAATTACATTCCTACACATTTGTTCAAAAATAATTGAAAAATGATTATTTTTGGCTTCAAATTTCACATCTGTGTACTGAAAGGATCTATGAAACACACATATTTTTTGCAGAATTTTCAAAATTTATTTTCAGTGACTTACAGGCTTTCAAAGTTGAGTATTCTGATATGATCATATGATTATTATGCTTTTTCACCTTTCACTCGCCAGGAAATAATTGCTAATCATCTAAAAATTTTGAAACGCTGTACCAGTATTAGGAAAACCGTCTCCTGCAACATGCGTCTTGTCTCATATTTTTAGAATTTTTTTCTGCTGAGGTTTTCACGAAAACCTGTACAAAAATCGCAGTGCCTGAACCGACTGGCGCACAGTGGAAAAAAATTGATTTTTTTGGTTCAAAATAACGTAAAGCCCACAAATATTGACAAGCTTGGAAAAAAAATTTGTTCAAAACTGATGAGATTTCTAGGAGAGCTTTTGAGCCTGATTTTCAAATTAGGCTTTCCATTTATTTTATTAATAAACAAATATGACGATAAGAATGGAAATTTTTTTTTTATGTTAACAGTGCCTCGACAATAACAAAAAAATTCTTGAAATCGTCTAATTTGAATAATAATGTCAGTTTTTTAAATTAAAAACTTAATTATAATTTCAGAAAATTTCGTAATTAGTTGATAAATTTCATGATTTTTTTTTAAATTCAAAAAACAAATGCATTAATTAAGCATTTTTCAACAGAAAAATTTGTTTTCTTCTGTATCCGCTTTTGTAATTAGGAACTTTATGAGAAATTCAGAAAAATTCATAATTTGCAAAAAATTGTATGACATTTTTAAACAAATTTAATAAACAAATGCATTATTGGGGCATCTGTCGATGGAAAAATTTTGAGAAACTTAATCTGAAAAAAATTGAAAAAAAAAACTCTTCCGTTGAAAATACCCAAATAATGCTTATTTTTATTAAATTTGTTCGAAACATCATAGAATGTATCAACTAAGTATGAGTGTCAATGAAATCATCATTAATTTCTCGATTAAAAAGACTGAGATAAAAAAAATTCATCGACAGATGGCCGAATACTGCATTTTTTATTAAATTTGTTTTTAACTGAATATAAAATTTTAATTACAATTTTAATTTTAATTTTTTATTTTAATTATTAAGTAATAGAAAATAGAAACAAATCTTTTTGTTCAAAAAATTAACTGTTCAGGTTGCTATTAGTTTTTTTTTTCTCAAAATTAATTTTTTTACTGAAAATTTAGCTGTTCTGTTTCCGGTTGAAAAATTATCGTTTCAAGATGGAAATTCAATTATTTGGTTGAAAATTCATACATTTTGTGGGAAATTCGACTTTCTTGGTAGAAAATAATTCTTTTTGGTGGAGAAGCAACCTTTTCGTTTAAAATTTCAACGAATTTTTTGAAAATTCGTTCTTTTATGGTTGAAAATTAATTTTTTAACTAAAAATTTAAGTATGGTATTTTTAGTTGAAAATTCATCGTGTTTAGTTAAAAATTAAATTTTTTTTTTGAAAATTTATCTATTTTCTTTAAACTTCATTTTTCGATGTAAAAACTTAATCTTCTGGATCGAAAATTTCTCTTTTTGAACGAAAATTTAACTATCTTGTTAAAAATTCATATCTTTCAGTTAGAAATTTCAAATAATTTAAAGAAAGTTCCTGTATTTTCTTGACAATTTGTCTTGATAGGAAATATTTTTTCCAGCTTGAAAAATAAACCTTTTTGGTTGGAAAATCAACTACTTTGTTATTGAAACCTCGTTTTTTTTTGTTGAAAATTATTTTTTTTAGGGAAAATTCAAGCATCCTATTTTTTATTAAAAATGCAATGTTCTCAGTTGAAAATTCAACTCTTTTGTTGGAAAATTACCTATTTTTTGGAAAAACTGTCTATCTAAGTGAAAACTGAATCTTTTGAACTCGAAATTCCATTTTTTGGTTGACAATATAAGTATTTTGTGAAAATTCATATTTTCTGTATTTTGTAGAAAATTAATGTATTTTGTTGAAAATTCGTCTTTTTTGGTAGCAAATAATTCTTCTTGGTTGAAAATGAACTTTTTTGTCTAAAAGTTTAAATACTTGATTTAAAATTCTTTTTTTTTTTGTTAGAAATTAATTTTTTCAACTGAAAATTTATTTATTTATTTTTTGTAAAAAATGCATAATTTTGAGTTAAAAATTCAATTCTTTGGTTGCAAATTAATTTTTTTTTTACATTTATTTTTCTAGGTACAAACTTAATCTTCGAGATTGAAAATTTCTTTTGGTTTTTAAAAATTTAACTAATTTTTAGAAAATTCATATTCAATTTAAACAATTTTGAGTAGCTTTTAGAAAATTCATGTAATTTGGTGAGAATGCGTCTTTCTTGGTAGAGAATAATTCTTCTTGGTTAAAAATCAACCTATTCTTTTAAAGTTGAACTAAAAAGTTTGTAGTGATATTTTTTACTTAAAAATAACAAAATCTAGTTGAAAATTGATTTAATTTGTTATGAGTTTCTATTTTTTTTTTCAAATTAATTTTCTTGATTGAAAGTTGTGCTACTTGGTTGCAGGTCAAACTAGTTTTTTGTTAAATTCTTATTGTTAGTTGAAGATCCGTCTCTCTGGTCAAAAATTAATTTTTTTATTTTAAAATATAGCTGTTTCATTATTGGTTAAAATTTGATCTTCTTCATTGAAAAATTACAAACTTCGATTCAAAATATATGAATTTTGTTTTTAATTTGTCTTTTTGGTTGTCATTTATTCTTTTCGATTGAAAATTCAACTGAATGTTTAAAAGTCGAACTTATTCGTTGAAAATTGATTTTTTTATTTAAAGATTGATCTTTTTGGTTAAAAATTCGTTTCTTTTTTGGTTGAAAATACATCTTCTTGGTAAAAAAAGTTTTCGGTTGAAAATTAATCTTTTTGGCTTGAAAATTCGAATATTTGTTAAATATTCGCGTTTGATGTTTGAAAATTCAAAGATTTGGTTAAAAATTTGTCTCGTTTTGTGAAAAGTTAGTTTTCCTTTTCCAAAATTAAACTATTTTGCTGAAAATACAACATATTTCGACTTGCGATCTTGAAAGATTAAAGTAGGGGAGATTGGGGAGTTGTGGGCCACGCTTTGTTTTCAAGACATAACTTCTCTGAATATCGAGAAATTGTCAATGCATGAACTGGTATTTGTAGTAAACTTCTCAATACATCAACTGGAGACCACACTCAATAAAATTCGTTAATGCGCGAGAAATATTTAGGATGACGTAAATCTTATAAAAATCGATATTTGTGATTTTGGTGGGGAGTTGTGGGCATGTTTCAGTAGTTTATGTTTATTAAAGTTTCAGTAAATAAAAATTAATGATTTTTAAAAGATCAAACAAAAATTATTCTGATTCACAATGTATGCAAGTGTAATATCCGGTCCTCATGTTGTCACATTTAATACGCTCAAAGGATAACTCGTTAATGTATGAAGTAAAGGTACCGATGATATCTAACACAATTGACATTCTAAATTCACTCTAAACTCACTTTTCAGAACAAGAAGAAGAAGTTTCACTTAAAAAATTGAAATACGCATTAAGAACGACTCCACACTAATGGTGAACCACAACTCCCCAGAGTCGACATTTACGAAATGACCGAATTGCCATACACACAATGAATTTTTTACCGAAATTGTTTGATTGAATTTAAAGCCAATTGCTCAAGGAATATTTTGCACTAATTTACCTTTGAAATATGCTGCACACGGGACTTCGAATATCAACTACTTGAGTTGTACACAAAACTTTTATTTTGATTTCTTTAATCAACAATGTCAAAATACTAACTACGCGTGTTGAGACTATGAGTCGATTTCACAAAGTGAGCTCATACAAACAGAGTTTTTTGGCAGTGATTAAAGCAGTCCTACCATACACAACATAGCGGAGATTGAGGTGGCCCACGACTCCCCACGGCCCACAACTCCCCACCGTCCCCTACTTCATATTGAATTTAATATGGTACCTATACCTTTTTTTTTTGTTAAAAAATTGATTCCCCTATTGTTGTGAAAAATCATTCTATTTCAACAAATGTGTCCTGCCCCAGTCTACCGTATATAGATTTCATTAAAAAATGAAATTCTTCTATGCCTTTTAGCTAATGCGTAGTTTAATTCAGATTTCTCGAAAATCTATAAAAGACTTGAAGGAAGTTTTTCACCATGAGTTGAATATTGATCATGGATGGGACTAATCGACAGTACCCAATATATGCATTTCTCTTAAAATGTAAGGTAGGCATCACGCATGAGGTGAGTTTTGATTAGAGCCACGTGGCTACTAGAATTAATTATATGATTGTCTGTAATTATTATCAGCAATCGAGCACGTATTCTTGTACATCAAGTACTTCGTGACTTAAAATAAAAAAGAAAAACCGCTAGCACGAGCCCTCTAATGTCTTGGAACCTTCCGCGTTGCTAAGTTTGGAATCATCAGATGATGATTGCTGCATCCAATTATTAAAAGATGATGCCGGAATATTAAATAGGGTCTATGACTCATAGATATTATTTTTGAAAGTCAGGTGCTTTACTGATTTCCCTCCCCCTGACTATATAAAGGATGCCGTAAAAGTCGCTCGCCCCCCCCCCCTCCCGATAAAAAATTTTACTATGATCATAATTTCGAGAAAATAGATCAATTTTTCACCAAATTGTTAAATATACAACCAAAGCAATGCATTTCTAACCAAGAAGATTAATTTTCTACCAAAAAGGACGAATTTTCCACAAAACAAGTTGTGCCCATTCCTTGAAGAATAGCCAAGCTCTGAATATGTTTATAAAAAATGTTTGAATAAATAATAGTTATTGTAAATTTGCATAATAACGCAGAAAGAGATTAATTAATACATTCTTTGTTGTTTCCGTAAAAAAATTGAGCATATTCGTTAAAGAATAGCGAACTGAATTTTTAAAATGAAAATTGTTCAAATTGTTAATAATCATTGTAAATTTACAAAGCAATATGGAAAATAGTCATCGGAAAGACATTCGTAGTTGACTTTGTAAAACAAATTTTTGCCTGTTCCTGGAAAAATAGCAAAATTCTGAATATGTTTATGAAACTTGTTAAAATAATTAATAATTATTATATATTTGCTAAGTATCGTAGAAAAGAGTTATTGGAAATACATTCTTTCTTGAGACCCTAAAATAATTGATCCTATTCGTTGAAAAAAGACCAAGATCGTAATTTGTTTATGAAAATTGTTTGAATAATTAATAAATAATTGAAATAATTTTCATACAAATAGATAGATTTTAAACCAAAGAGTTTAATTTCCAAATAAAATGATGAATCTTCAACAAAATAAATCAGTCTAAAACAGAGTAGTTTAACTTTAAATCAAGTAGCTGAATTTTCAACTGGAGAAGAAGAATTTTCTTTCTTTTCTCTATTTCTCTCTTTTCTCCTTTTGCTTCTTTTTTTTGTATGGAATAAACTTTTGTGTAAAAATTGAATTATTTTGTTGAAAATTCAAAAATTCTGTTAGAAAGTAATTTTTTTGGTTGAAAATTTTACTTTTTTGTTGAAATTCGTCTTTCTGGGTTGAAAATTCAACTATTTTGGTAGAATATCCAACTATTTGGGTCAAACTTAACTTTCGTGTTAAAAATTCAACTATTTTGTAGAAAACTAGTATCTTTGGCTCGAAAATTTAACATTTTTTGGAATTTTTTTTTTATTCGTGGACTCATGAATCTTTCTTTATTACAAAATGCAATTTTTCGTGAAAATTCCTCTTTTTGGTTTTAATTAATCTTTTTCGGTTGAAATTTCATGTAGTTGGTTAAAAAATAAAATACTTGGTTAAGAATGCTTTTTTTGTTTAAGTTTCATCAGTTTAGTTGAGAATTAATTTTGTAGGTTGAAAATTGAACTATTTTATTGAAAAATTTTTATTTTATTTTATTTTTTTTTGTTTAAAATTAATTCGTCTTATTTGGTTCAATTCAATCGCTTTTAACTTAAAATAGAGATATTTTTTGGTTAAAACATCAACGTTTATATTTTTCCTTGAGAAATAATTTTTTTTGGTTGAAATTTGAACTACTTGATTGAAAAATGAACTACTTTGTTAAAAATTCATTGTTTTGGTGCAAGATTCATCACTTTAGTTGAAAAATATTTTTTTTGTTGAAAATTAAAATATTTTTTTCAGAAATGTTTTATTTTTTGTTTCAAATACATTTCTACGGGCAAAATTAACTAATCCAATTTTGATTAAAAATCTAACTTTTCTAGTTAAATTCATATATTTTGTTAAAAATTCGTCTTCTTTGTTTACACTCAATTTTTTCCAATTAAAAATGAAAATACTTTCTGAGTAAAATATTGACTACTACATTTTTCCTTGAGAATCCATATTTTTTATTGGAATTTCAACTACTAGGTTAAAAATTTATTTCTTCGGTGTAAGATTCATCATTTTAGTTGAAAATCAATTACTTTGGTTGAAAATTTAACTACACAGTTACAAAATTGGTTTTCTTTGGTTTCAAATTAGCTATTTTGAGCGAAAAATTAACTATATCATCTTTGTTTAAAATGTAATTTTTTAGTTGAAAATTCAACTATTTTGTTGCATATTCATGCATTTTGTTGATAATTTGTCTTCTTTGGTAGAAAATTAATCTTCTTGGATGGAAATTCATCTTTTTCATTAAGAATTCTTCTTTTTTTGGTTAAAATTTCAACGGCTTTGTTCGAAGATGAACTACTTTGTCTTTTTCAGTAGAAAAGTAATCTTCTTGTTTGCAAATCCATCTTTTTGTTGAAAGTTCATATTTTTGGTTGGAAAATCAACTGTTTAGTTAAAAATTCGTCTCTTTTGTTAAAAATGCAATTTTCGTCCTGTTATCGATACAAGTGAAAACATCTTTTTTTGGTTTTTTCTTTGTAAGTGAGGGGGGGGGGGGGTATTTTGTACTTTGCACTCTATTTAAAAACTATTGAACAAAAAGAATTGTTTCTAAACAATTAAGAATAGATAAAATAAGAGGCTTAAAACACTTTTATAAAAACAAGCTCATTTGTTAAATTTCTGGATCTATCTTTTTTTTTTGTGAAAATATTTCTCACGTAAGATCCTCTTCCACGCACAAAGGGCCTTACGTAATTTGTGAATGACCCCTTCAATCGGTTTCGAAAGCCTTCAAGGTTTTCCAAACAAATTTTTAAAGATTCAGAAAAAATTTGGAATCGTGAAATTTCCACAAGTGCTACCAAATGGAATAATCATCTTGCAATTCAACGGTGCTTGAAGTAATTGTCTTGTTCAAAAAGTGGAAACATAACCACAAGGTGGAGCAAAAAAGGGATTCTGACATCCCAAGAGGTCACGAATCGTCTCGAGGAATTTTGGCAAATAAACCGAGAATAAACTTGACGAGTTAGATTCACCGTGAACGTTCCAATCGTAAAATTCGTGGAAACTGTGAACATTTCTGATTCCGGGTTGGTTGTAATTGGTTCCACGACGAAACGGCTCGATGGTCGCTAAAATGCGTTAAAACGATGTGGTCCTCGGTGAAGCGGGGTGAGGAAGAGAAAGGGGGGAAGAAAGAAAGAAAAAGATAAGGAAAGAATAAGAAAAAAAAAATGACGAACGGGTAGAACTAGCTTTTGTAGAAGGTTAGCTGAACTTTTGCGAGGGTTAGGACAGACCTCGTGATTAGCATGTCCTCGTGGAAGGCACACCCGGCGCACGTGTTTTGCTTGGTCCACGGTGTTTCAATGGAACACCGTGTGCTCATTGTGCTTCCATGTAGCTTACAATGCGTTTATTTTGCAATCGCTCCGACTGACCGTACGTGTTTGACTTACATTTCCATGCACAATCTGCAACTTGTTCAATTGCTTCTATTGCTATTGCTATTTGTTTTCCTTTCCTTTTCTCCCTCAGTCTTCTTTTCTGTAAGAGCTGATTTGAATTTGTTGATAAACATTAGGTTTTATATAGTTGCTGGGCTTTTTGATTTTGTTATGATGAGCTGTTGTTTGTGAGGGCTTGTAAGCTCATAAATATTGAATGATATGAGAATTGGTTTTATTAGCTTGATGTTGACGAGTGATGATTGTACATCATCATCATGTAGACAAAGAGAATCTTCTAAATTCTAGAAGACCTCTCTGTTCTTTGGGAGCTTTCATATATTATATTATAAACTGAAAAATATCAGATGATAAATTTCAAATAGAACCATTTTGAAGATGGATTGTACAGTTCATTGTTCAACATTGTTCAATATTTTAGCACCGTTTTAGTTTGTAAAGCAATTAAAACTTGGTTGTAACGTATAAACTCGGTTTGTTTTCCTTTCCTCTTCTTCCTTAGTTTTCTCTTCTTGGCTTAAGAACTCACTTAAATTTGTTGGTAAACATTGAGTTTTATATAATTGCTGGGTTCATTGACCTTGTTATGATTAATTATTGTTTGTAACAGCCTGTAATGTCAGGATGAATAAATATTGAATGTGATGTGAATTAGTCTTATTAACTTGATGTCGACTTGATCTTGGCACCACATCATCATCGGGATGTGGACAATCATCCAAATTTTAAAAGACCTTTTTTCAAAGCATTTATTTGTATGATATATCATAAATTGAAAAATAACAGATAATGACTTTCGAATAAAATAATTTCAACATAGGATAGTATAGTTGATTGTTCAATATTGTTCAACGTTGTTCAATATATAATCACTGTTTCTAGTTTGCAAAGCATTCAGTCGTTGGTTACAATACTTAAAATAGGTTTTGCTTATGTATCTCTCACATTTACTTTTCAAGTTTCCTAAAAATAACTACTAATTATGTTAAATTATATGCAACGTATTGTGGTTATATCGTTCTCATACAAACTAAATCATTTGGTTTAGTTTCCATTTGTGTCAAAAAACATCCTTTTGACACAATAAAACATTTCTCTGAGTAAATGCTTTTGCAAATTCCAATAAATTCAAAAGACCTTCCCCTAAAAGTAATCTTTTTTTTCAGTTTTTTCAACACGACCCTTAAATTGAGATTTTGATTTCAGACTTCACACTCATTTACCAAATCCCCTCTGTTCAACTTTTCTTTTGCAGATTAATTTCCTTAACTGAAACTTTTATGATTGGGTTTCTAAATGGGACATCAGCACATTAGTTGTATCCAAAAGAAACATCCCTCTATTATTCTCCTATTTTAGTAGAAAATCACCCTATTTTCCCTGTTTTGAGATCAGTTTGAACTGTGAAGTCTGAACTATTGAAAATTCACATTCAAGGATATCTTCACTTCCTCGTCATTCCAAATTCCACCATCTCAAGTTGCTTCCTTCACCTTGGATGGTGAATCAGCTTGATGGAAACCATACAGAAGGAGACATTTATGGAACAGAATTAAAAGTGGCGTTGGTAGAAATAGTATCTCCGAAGCTGAGTAAATATGTAAGGGTGGTTAGAGGGGTGGTTGAAGGGGTTGGGACATCGAAGAAGTAAGTGAAGGGATGAGTTGGGATGGTGCTTAGGGATGCCAGGACGAGACAGACGAGACGAGGTGGCTGTGACAGCCTGGAAATTACTACTTGACGACGCATATCTCCATTCTTGTTCCGTACTGGTTCCGCTCTGTTCTCCACCATTCTAACATGTTCCGCGAGGAGTCTCCACTCACGTGTCCTACCTCCTACAACAAGGGAAATTACATTTTGCTGCTGGATCTCACTTCGCCTGTTTCCCAATCTCTTTCTCTCTTTCACCGGCGTCGCCTCCTGCCACTTGGATCGGCAAACTCGGCTTTATTAACGCCGATAGATAGGATCTTCTCGAATTCAATTCCGATTCGATGTCATGTATTTTCTACGCGAGACGACACGACGTCGAGTGGTGACGTCGATTCATTATTATCCAGAATGGCAACTCAATTGTTTCTCACATTTTTCAACTTATCATTTCGACGGAAGATCTAGGAAGGGAGTAGATGAAACAGTTGTCTACATCGGTTTTTGTTTTTGTGGCTTACGATGCTTGTTACTTGCCATGCTAGAGGAAGATGATCTGCTCGGTTCTGCTTTTGGGCAAACCTAAGGATACAACGAAAAACTACCATGAACTTGGGTCTTGAAGGATGGTAGTTTTTTGTTTTGTCGTTAGATTCGCTTAAAAACAGAACCCAGCAGATCATCTTCCTTCGGTATGACCAGTCACAAGCATAGTAAGTCACGGAAGCAAAAACGGATAAAGACAACTGCTTCATCTACTCTCCTTTCATATAAATAGTAGAGTGAAATTTGTTTTTATTTTAGATTGAAAGAAAAATAATTTCTCCTTATGCTATCGGCTATTACGATTCTTTCAAATTAAAAATTGGACATTTGGTGAAGATGTGTAAAAGATCTTCTTCTTCTCTTAGACTATATAATTGGCCAAGAAGAAGAAGACCATTAAAAATTGGACATTTGGTGAAGATGTGTAAAAGATCTTCTTCTT
Source organism: Andricus quercusramuli (assembly GCA_932178445.1). Taxonomy (NCBI): domain Eukaryota; kingdom Metazoa; phylum Arthropoda; class Insecta; order Hymenoptera; family Cynipidae; genus Andricus; species Andricus quercusramuli. The sequence continues at coordinate 6,732 of CAKNXH010085831.1, read as the reverse complement.
CTCTTAGACTATATAATTGGCAAATTTGTTGTGGATCGATGACTGTTGGTTCAGCTTTAAAATTCAACCTAATGGAGATCCTGAAGGAGGTTCCTATTTAAGCGAAAATGCGTTTAAAAAGGAAAGGAGCTTTGAAGAGCAGATATTGCTGTGGTAGCACATCATAGTGTGAAATTTTACTGTATATAAAACTAAGATCACTGTTCTCCAATCTTAGCAGATCCTGCAAACAGCAACAGGCACAGTTTCTATCAGCAATACTATCAAGTTGAATGATAAGATTGGAATCATTGAGATCCGGAAAATTGTGGCTAATGCCTACCTCTTCCAGACATCTAATAAGTTGACCTAGCCAATTATATGAAAAAGTTTTGTTGTTTGTCATTTGGTCAAGTTTTAGCATACATAGTTTAGGATAGCGCGAGTCTTCCATATCATTGATCATTGTCGCACAATTCAGTGCCATTTCTAAGATTTAGTATGACATACAGGGTCTAGTTTTAGTCTAACAACAAAGTCAGGCGTATTTCTGGGTAGACATGAAAGATATTTGAAAAACAGGAATTGTGCTTTTTTGAAAACATCTAGATAGTTCAATCCGATAATGTGGGCCGCATACAATAAGGAACACTCCATAATCGAGCCATGAATTCCGAGAATGGAAGACCATGAGGAGCACCTAGTTCTAGCTAGAATATTGAGAGCCGAAGCTGAGGCTAAGGGTTCTGCTATCTGCTGCAGGTTCAGCTAATTTGAAAATACCTGTTCTAGACAAAATTTTACTCAGCTATTGAAAACAAGAAACAAACTCCAAATAGCATTATAATTCAGGCCTTGGAGCTTCTCGCCGATCGGATCATTTGTGTATATATTGTATTCAGAGTTGTTCTTGTTGAATAAGGAAAGAGTGAGAGGTTGGTTTCGGTTGACTCTTTCCTTTTCTTATTTTGTTGTGTATTTGTCTCTAATGAGCCTGAAAGGTGGTAGTTTGGAAATTCAATTTTTATTTGTGATGTTCTGTATGCTCTGATTTCCATGCATATAACGTTTCATGAGAATGAATATTCCATTTGGATCCTAAATTGATTTCCTCATATTTAAATCTTGGTCATCATGGAACTGAAGGTTCAATTGGCGGGACGTGAAGTTTGTTAGATGTGGTCGTTGTTTTCCTATAAATAGTATACATTATTTTTTATGAGGAAGTCTGAATTTGCTTCAAAACATGTTGTTTCCTAGTAGCATCAAAAAAACAAAGACAGAATAAGTAAAGATTGAGAGGTTGGTTGGTATATTTGTTCCTAATAAGCCGGAAAGAAGGTGGTTCAGAAATCTGATTTTAATTTGTGAATTTTTGTTATGCTCTTATTCCGGTGCATAACTTGGTTTATGAGCAAGTGTATTTCTTTTTGATCTTAAATGGATTTCCTCGTCTTTGAATCCTGATCATCCTGGAACAGTATAGGATCCATTGACGGGACGTAAAGTTTATTGGACGTAGTCGTTGTTTCCCTATACATAGTATCAATAATCCCTGGTAAGGAAAGCTAAATTTGTTCCAAACATGTTGGTTCCTAGTAGCATAAAAAAGACAGAGAAAGAAGAAGCAAAGATTGAGAGATTGGTTCTAGATTGAGAGGTTGCTTGGTATATTTGTTTCTAATATGCCAGAAATAAGGTAGTTTGGGAGTCTAATTTCAATTTGTTAATTTATGTCATGCTCTTATTTTGATGCATAATATGGTTCATGAGGAAGTATATTTCATTTCGATCCTAAATTTATTTCTTCATCTGTGAATCCTAATCATCCTAGAACTGGAGAATCCATTGACGGGACGTAAAGTTTGTTGTACGTGGTCGCTGTTTTTCTATCTATGAATAGTATAAATGATCCTCGATGAGGAAATATAAATTTGCTTTGAAACATGTTGGTCACTAGTAGCATGAAAAAGACAAAAAAAGAATAAGCAAAGATTGAGAGGTTGATTTTAGATTGAGAGGTTGGTTGGTACATTTGTTTCTAATAAGCCTTAAAGAAGGTAGTTTAGAAATCTAATTCCAATTTGTGAATTTTTGTCATGCTCTTATTTCAGTGCATGGCATGATTCATGGGAAAGTATATTTAATTTCGATCTTGAATGGATTTCCTCAGCTTTGAATCCTGATTATCCTGGAACTGGAGGATCCATTGGCTGGACGTGAAGTTTGTTGGATGTGGTCATTGTATTCCCATGTATAGTATAAATAATTCCTGATGAGGCAGTCTAAACTGGCTTCGAAACATATTGGTCCCTAGTAGCATAATAAAGAGAAAGAAAGAATAAAAAAGATTAGGAGGTTGGTTTTAGATTAGGAGGTGGGCTTTCATATTCGTTTCTAAGAAGCCGGAAAAAATTTCATTAATATCTAATTTTAATTTGTGAATTTTGTCGTGCTTTAATTTCGATGCATAATATGGTTCATATGGGAAAGTATATTTCATTTCAATCTTGAATGGATTTCCTGATCTTTGAATTCTTGTCATTCTGAAGCAGTAGGATCCATTGTCGCGACGTAAAGTTTGTTAGACGCAGTTGTTTTTTTCCTATAATTACGTAAATAATCCCTGATGAGGAAGTTTAAATTTGCTTCAGAACATGTTGTTTCTTAGTAGCATGAAAAGACTAAAAAAGAATACGCAAAGATTGAGAGGTTGGTAAGTTGGTAGGTAAATGTATTTCTAATAAGCCGGAAAGAAAGTATTTTAGAAATCTAATCCCAATTTGTGAATTTTTTTCATGCTCTTGTCGCGGTGCATGATATGGTTTATGAGAATGTAAATTTCATTTCGATCCTAAATGGATTTTCTTATCTTCCAATCCTGATCATCCTGGAATAGTAGGATTCATTGGCGGGACATAACGTTTTTTGTGCGTGGTTGCTGTTTTTCTATCGATGAATAGTATAAACACAGTGATGAGGAAATCTGAATTTGCTTCGAAACATGTTGTTTCTTAGTAGCATGAAAAGACTAAGACAGAAGAAGCGAAGATTAGAAGGTTTGTTTTAGATTAAGAGGATGGTTGGTACATTCGTTTCTAACAAGCCCGAAAGAAGGTAGTTTAGAAATCTAATTTTAATTTGTGAATTTTTGTTATGCTCTTGTTTCAGTGCATGACATGGTTCATGGGAAAGTATATTTCATTTTGATCTTAACTGGATTCCTCGTCTTTGAATTCCGGTCATTCTGAAACAGGGTCCATTGACTTGACGTGAAGTTTGTTGGACGTGGTTGTTGTTTTCCTATACATAGTTTAAATAAATCCTGATAAGGAAACCTAAATTTGCTTCGAAACATGTTGGTTCCTAAGAGCATAAAAAAAGCAAAGAAGACGCCAAGTTTAAGAGGTTGGTTTTAGATTGAGAGGTTGGTTGGTATAATCCTGGTCATCATGGAACTGAAGGATCCATTGGCTGGACGTGAAGTTTGTTGGACGTGGTCGTTGTTTCTCTATGAATTGTATAGATAATTCCGTATGAGAAAGTCAAAATCGACTTTGAAACATGTTGGTCGCTAGATTGAGAGGTTGGTTGGTATATTTGTTTCTCATGAGCATAACATAGTTCATAAGAAGGTATATTTCATTTCAATCTTAAATGGATTTCCTCATCTTTGAATCCTGGTCATCCTGGAACAGTAGGATCCATTGGCGGGACGTCAAATTTGTTGGAAGTGGTCGCTGCTACCGGATTTCACTCCTGGCTACACTTTCCGAATCTGGACAAGTCCCGGGGCCGCCATTCAATCTGGCCCACGATACACCGGAGGCTATCGCAACTCAGCCGGAATTTATCTCCGGTCGGGATGCAACGCAAAAGGAAGAAAATTTGGACTTGCTCCTTCGGGGGCATCCTTCTGTTTCTGTTAGTTCTCCGTATGAGCTTGAAAGATGCCGCTTTTTGCTTTTCTCAGCTTCGGCGATTCATTGGAATGACAGCTAGGATCGTTTCTTCGTCATTAGCTTTTTGCCGACAAGTCTTCCACCTTGGTCAAAAATTGGAAATTGAGATGAAAACCTCTCTCCTATTCAAATGTTTCTTCACTATATGGGAAAAAATCAAAAAGATGGAATAATTTGATTAAAATATTTGGGTTTCAAAAGTTTTTCTAATCATGCTAATCACAATAAGTGTACATATAATAATAAGCGAGAGGAATGAATATTACGGTTATATTTTTGATTAAGAAATTATCTTTTTGTGTTTAAAATTTGAATGTTTGATTATAAATGTTATGTTTTGGTTAAAAATTGTATTATTCTGTTGATAATTTAACAATTTTTTTAGCAAGTTATTTTAACAAATTACAGAAATCTTCAACTAAATAGCTGAATTTTCCACTGAAGAAGATAAATGTGGAACTAAACATGCAATAGTTAAAATTTCAGTCGAGAAAATTCATTTTTAAGAACAAAAAGAACGAATTTTCAACAAATAAGTTACATTTTTGACTAAAACAATGATTCTTCGAACAAAAAATAAGTTTTTAACCAATAGTTAAATTTTCAACTCGAAATATTCATTTTCTGCCAGAACAGATAAATCTTTATCAAAATTGATGAATTTTCTATAAATTTGTTAAATTCCCAACCAAACAGATGAATTTTCAACCAATAAAAGATGAACTATTCACCAAAAAATATACATTTTCGACAGAAAATGGAATACTTAAATTTACAATTAAAAAAATTAATTTTCAATAGAAAACAAAAATTTTCAATGGAAGAAATGAATTTTCAACCAGAAAGAATAATTTTCTAACAAAAATATTAATTTTCGATGAAATACGTGAATTTTTAAACAAATTTTGAATTTTGAAACTAATTTTCAAACTTATAGTTAAATTTTTTAACAACAAAAAAAAAAGAATTTTCATCCGAAGAAGATAAATGTTAAACTAAACATGGAATAGTTGAATTTTCAACAGAAAAAATTCATTCTCAATAAAAAAGAACGAATTTTCCACCAAATAGTTAAATTCTTAAGCAAAGTGATTAATTTTTAACCTAATAGCTAAATTTTCCACCCAAAATATTAATTTTCTGTCAAAAAAAAATAAATCTTCATGACAATTGATGAATTTTCGATAAGATAGTGAATTTCCAACCAAACAGATGAATTTTCAACCAATAAGATTAAATATTCAACAAAAAAGATCAATTTTCAACAAAAAATGCAATACTTAAATTTGCATTTAAAAAAATTAATTTTCAATGGAAAACCATAATTTCCATTGAAAGAAATAAATTTCAAACCAGAAAGAATAATTTTCTACAAACAAATATTAATTTTGAACAAAATACGTAAATTTTCAAACAAATTTTGAATTTAAAAAAGAAATGTCCAAACTAATATTCAAATTTCGAACCAAAGAAATGATTTTCAATTGAAGAAGATAAATAAATGTATGGAATAGTTGAATTTTGAATAGAAAAAATTCATTTTCAACAAAAAAAAACGAATTTTCAACAAAAGAGTTAAATTCTGAAGCAAAGCAATTAATTTTTAACCCAATAGTTGAATTTTTAACCCAAAATACGACTTTTCTATTAAAAAAAGACAAATTTTCAACAAAATAGATCAATTTTTATAAAATAGTTAAATTTTCAACAAGAAATATTAATTTTGAACTAAAAAATTGTGATTTCTTACGTATGACATGAATTTCCAACCAAATTTTTGATTTTCAAAGGAATTTTCAACCTAATAGTTAAATTTTTTACAAAAAAATAAATTTCCTTATGAGGATGAATTAGTCCACAAAAGACAAAGTTGATGTCTATCAAATAAAAAAGTTTCGGAAAAACTTGGAATAGTTAAATTTTCAGATAAAAAAATTTTTTTCAATAGAAAAACTAATTTTTAATCAAATTAATACATTTTTAATCAAATCGTTTAATTTTCAACAAACTTCAAGAGTTTTCAATCAAATTTCTAATTTTAAAAGGAGTTTTCAACCTGTTAGTTTAATTTTCCAACAAAGAAATGAATTGCCGACCAAAAATATGAATTATTCATCAAGAAGATTAATATTCTATCACGAAAGATAAAGTTTCAACTGAATAGCAGAAATTATCAACGGAAGAACAAAATGAGGAATAGTTCAATTTTCGGTTGAAAATTTAATTTACAAAAAAATATTTTCATAAAAATGGTTAGATTTTGAACAAAAAAGTGTTTTTAAGTAATATTGATAGATCAAAAAATAAAAAAAATTATTTTTCAACAAAGTAGTTCCATTTCCAATGAAGTAGTTTTGAACTTTGAAGCGAACAAGATTTTTCCTCTAAAGTATCAACTTTTAAAATAAAATTGGTAATTCTACAGAATTATAGAATAAAAGAGCAGTTCCAATTTTTAATAGAACTAGCAAAAATTAACCGTTTGTGGCAAGTTTCAATTTTCAAGACCATTATTTAAAATATAGACAATCGCATATATTATTAGAATTATAATATTAGAGTATAATATTATAATTATATATAATATGATAATATAATAAATGAGTATTAAATTATTAAAATTAGTAATAAATAAAGATTGTTTTGATTCATCAAGTTCTCTTTTATTCTTTTATATTATATTTACAGTCATGCTTTATTTCGCTGAAAATAAATTTTCCCCATTTATTGTAGGAAAACTCATAAAATTCTCTGAACACAAATTAAGCAGAATCTTTAATTAGTATCCTTA
>CAKNXH010085830.1:17381-28666 GCA_932178445.1 Andricus quercusramuli | reverse complement strand
AAAAATTCGATACCTTTTTAAAGAATTCCACTTTTTTCTCGTTTTTCAAGAAACCCCTTTTTCTTGTTTTTTCGCTTAAATGTGAACTGAATTAACAGAACCCAATGAGAAAATCCATCTACTTTGGTTAAAAGTTCATCCTTCTTGGTTGAAAAGTCTACTATTATATTTCTGGTTCGAAATTCAACTATTTTGGTTGAAACTTCTATATTTGATAATAATTTGGTGTTAATTGTCTTTTGTCTACTGGTTTGATATCATTTTTTTAATATTAATTTTTTATTTCTAAATTGTGAAAAATTGCTCTCAAGCTCCGCGGGGATCCGAACCCAGGTCCTTCAGATTGCCGGTCTGATGCTCCTACTCACCAAGAGTAATTTCTTCACAACCCCTACAAGTTGCATTTCGACGTTATTCCTTATACTTATCAGATTAATTTTCCGAACATAAAAAATAAAATATAACATAAAAAGTTATAAGATATTCGAATGTTCAAAAAATTAATCTTACAAGTATAAGGAATCACGTCGTAATTGAACTTGTAGGGGTTTTTGAGATATTATTCTCGTCTCTCCGTAGCTTAGTGGGTAAGAGCATCAGACCGGCAATCTGAAAGACCTGGGTTCGGATCCCAGCGAAGCTTGAGAGCAATTTTTTCACAATTTAGAAATAAAAATCAATATTAAAAAAATACTCATTTTAGACCAGTAGACAAAACACAATTATTTCATACATTTTATCTGGTCAAAACCATAATTTTTGTTCAAAATTGGTCTTTTTTTGCAGAAAACGAATTTTTTTGGTTGGAAATTTATCCCTTAAGTTTAAAAACGCAACTGTTTGCTTGAAAATTAATCTGTTTTTCATTGCTTGTAGAAAATTTTTCTTTTTGGCTGGAAAAATCAACAATTTGTTAGGAAATTAAACTATGGGGTTTAAAATTAACTTTTTTCTTTGAAAATTCATCGTTTTGGGTAGAAAATTAATCTTCTAATTTAAAATCAATTTTCTTGGCCGTGTGTTCAACTATTGAATTTTTTTCTGGTTCAATTTAACTGGAAGGAATAACGTTTTTTTTTTGTTGAAAATTTATTTTTTGAACTGAAAATGTAACTATTCCATTTTTGAATAAAAACTTATCTTTTGAATTGAAAATTCAACTATTTCGATAGAAAAATAAACTATTTGGTAAGAAATAAACTATTGATTTGAAAAATTAACTTTAAAGACATTTTGCGGAAAATTCATGCATTTTCTTGAAAACTCGTCATTTTCGGTAGAAACTCAATCATCTTTTTCAAAAATTCATTTTTGTAGTTTTGGATTTAACTATATTTTGCAAAATTCGTGTTTTCAGTTCAACTGCTAGAAAAATGTTTTCTTATCGTTGGAAATTAATTTTTTAGACTACAAATGTAACTGTTCCATTTTTAGTTGAAAAATTTTATTTTTTAGTTGGAAATTCAACTATTTGGTTAGACATTAAACTATTTATTAGGAAAATTATGTACTTTGTATAAAATTAACTTTTCTGTTGAAAATTCACTGTGTTGGGTAGAAAATTTGACTGTTTTGTGGAAAATTAATTTATTTTGCCGAAAATTCGTCTTTTTGAGTAGAGAATTAATCTTCTCTTTTAGAAAATTTGTCCTTTTGGTTTTAGTTTCAACTATATTTTGTTCAAAGTTTTTTTTTCTTGTTTGTTCAACTGGTAGAAAAATATTTTCTTTTATATCAATTTCTTAAACTGAAAATGTAACTATTCCATGCTGAGTTAAATTTTTTTATTTTTTATTTGAAAATTAAACTATTTGGTTAAAAATTAGTTTATTCATTTGAAAAATTAACTACTTGGTATTAAATTAACTTTCTTGTTAAAAATTCATGTATTTTGCTGAAAATTCATCTTTTCGGGTAGAAAATTAATCTTCTTTTTTAAAAATTCATCTTTTTGGTTCTGGATATAACTATATTTTATTCGAAATTCGTCTTTTTCGGTTCAACTGGTAGAGAAATATATTTTTAATTAATTAATTTTTTAAACCAGAAATGTAAATATTCCAAGCTGAGTTGAAAATTTTAATTTTTCAGTTGAAAATTAAACTATTTGGTTAGAAAATGATTCATTCATTTGCAAAATTAACTACTTGGTATAAAATTAACTTTTTTTCGAGAATTCATTTTTTTCCCAAAAATTCGTCTTTTTGGGTGGAGAATTAACCTTTTTTGAAAAGTTGTCTTTTTGATTCTGGATTCAATTATATTTTGTGCAAAATTCGTGTTTTTTGGTTCAACTGGTAAAAAAATATTTTCCTTTTATTTAATTTTTTCAATTAAAAATTTAATCGTTCCATTTTTAGTTGAAAATTTTATTTTTCAGGTGAAAAGTCAACTATTTGTTTAAAAATTGAACTATTAATTTGAAAAATTAACTACTTGGTATAAAAAAATTTCTTTGTTGGAAATTCATAGTGTTTGATAGAAAATTCTACTGTTTTGTGGAAAATTCATGTATTTTGCTGAAAATTCGTCTTTTTCGATTGAGAATTAAAATTTTTTGAAAATTTGTCCATTTGGTTTTGGATTCAACTATATTTTGTTCAAGATTCGTATTTATTGGTTCAACTTGTGGCAATATATATTTTTAAAAATTAATTTTGTTAACTGAAAATGTAACTATTCTATTTTTAGTTGAAAATTTTTATTTTCTAGTTGAAAATTAAACTATTTGGTTAAAAATTAATTTATTCATTTGAAAAATTAACTACTTGGTATAAAATTAACTTTGTATTTCAAAATTCGTGTTTTTTGGTTGAACTGGTAGAAAAATATTTTTTTTTTTAAATAATATTTTAAACTGAAAATGTAACTTTTCTATTTTCAAATGAATAGTTTTATTTTTCAGTTAAAAATTTTATTATTGGATTAAAAATCAAGCTATTCATTTGAAAAAATACCAACTTGGTATAAAAAGTACTTTTTTGTTGAAAATTCATGTATTTTGCTGAAAATTCGTCTATTTGGGTCGAGAATTAATCTTTTTTTTTTTAATTCATCTTTTGGTTTTGAATTCAACTATATTTTTTTTCAAAATTCGTCTTTTTTGGTTCAACTGGTAGAGAAACATATTTTTCATTAATTAATTTTTTTAACCGGAAATGTAAATATTCTATTTTTCGTGGAAAAATGTTATTTATTGTTTGAAAATTCAATTATGTGGTTGAGAATTATACTATTCATTCCAAAAATTAACAACTGGGTATAAAAAAAAAACCTTTTTGTTGAAAATTCATGTTGTTGGAAAGAAAATTTGTACTGTTTTGTGGAAAATTCATATATCTTGCTGAAAATTCGTCTTTTCGGGTAGAAAATTAATCTTCTTTTTTAAAAATTCATCTTTTTGGTTCTGGATTCAACTATGTTTTGTTCAAAATTGGTGTTTTTTGGTTCAACTGGTAGAAAGATATTTTTTTCTTAATCAATTTTTTAATCTGAAAATGTAACTATTCCAAGCTGAGTTGAAAATTTTAATTTTTTAGTTAAAAATTAAACTATTTGGTTAGAAAATGATTAATTCATTTGAAAAATTAACTACTTGGTATAAAATCAACTTTTTTTTTGAGAATTCAGTTTTTTTGCCAAAAATTCGTCTTTTTGGGTGGAGAATTAACCTTTTTTGAAAATTTGTCTTTTTGCTTCTGGATTCAACTATATTTTGTGCAAAATTCGTGTTTTTTGGTTCAACTGGTAGAAAAATATTTTATTTTTATTTAATTTTTTCAACTAAAAATGTAACCATTCCATTTTTAGTTGAAAATTTTATTTTTTTGGTGAAAATTCAACTATTTGCTTAAAAATGGAACTATTGATTTGAAAAATTAACTACTTGGTATAAAAAACTTTTTTGATGGAAATTCATAGTGTTGGCTAGTAAATTCGACTGTTTTGTGGAAAATTCATGTATTTTCCCGAAAATGATTTTTTTCGGTTGAGAAGTAGTCTTTTTTGAAAATTTGTCTTTTTGGTTTTGGATTCAACTATATTTTGTTCAAGATTCATATTTTTATTTTTTAGTTAAAAATTCAATTATTTGGTTAAGAATTAAGTTATTCATTTGAAAAGAACTACTTGGTATAAAATTAAGTTTCTTTTCAAAAATTCTTCTTTTTAGTTTTGGATTCAACTATATATTTTTTTCAATTCGTGTTTTTTGCTTTGGCTGGTAGAAAAATATATTTTTCGTTAATGAATCTCTCAAACCCAAAATGTAGCTATTTCATTTTTAGTTGAAAATTTTTATTTTATAGTTGAAAATTCAACTATTTGCTTAAAAGTTGAACTATTAATTTGAAAAATTAACTACTAGGTATAAAAAAATTTCTTCGTTGGAAATTCATAGTGTTTGATATAAAATTCAACTGTTTTGTGGAAAATTAATTTATTTTGCCGAAAAATCGTCTTTTTCGGTTCAGAATTAATCTTTTTTGAAAATTTGTCTTTTTGGTTTTGGATTCAACTATATTTTTTTGAATTAATTTTTTAAACTGAAAATGAAACTATTCCATGTTTAGTTGAAAATTTGTCTTTTTGGTTTTGGATTCAACTATATATTTTGAATTAATTTTTTTTTTAATTTATCTTTTTGGCTTTGGATTCAACTATAATTTTTTCAAAATTCGTCTTTTTTAGTTCAACTGGTAGGAATATGTATTTTTGGTTAATTAAATTTCCAATGCGGAAATGCAGCTATTCCATTTTTGGTAGAAAAATTATATTTTTCAGTTGAAAATTCGTCTTTTTGGATTGGAAATTCATTAACCATGGTAGAAAAATCATCTTTCTTAACTGAAAATCTTTTCTTTTTTCATTCAAAATTCCAATCTTCTTTCGTTGAAATACGAAATATTAAATCTTTCGTTGAGAATTGATCTTCTTGGTTTGAGAATTGTAATATAATTGATTAAAAATTCCAATATTTTGTTACAAATTTAATTCTTTTGTTGAAAATCAACCCATTTTTTTAAAGTCCTCTTTCTGGTCAAAAATTCTAAAAAAAAAAAATTACGGCTGTAAACGAGGGAGGTCAGGATGTCAAAAAAATCCTAAAATTACCACCGTAGTTTATGGATGATCCCTAAAGACTTTAGGAATGAGAAATGGTTTAAAAAAAGTCGTGGGACTTTTTTTGGATTTTGGGAGAAGTGATTCGTGGAAAGATTTTTCAAGTTGAGTGATTCATATCAAAAAAATAATATTCTAGTCGATCAAGCTTCAAATGTTTAGATACAGATTGAAAAAGAGGATGAGTCTCTGTATAGGGAAACTTGTAACCCTGATGCACTTGTGAGTTGCATTTAGTCAGCTGCATAGTCACTGTTTGCTTAGGATGGAATCCTGTCATACATTCAGCTTATTTCTCACTTTTTTCTTCCTGGTTTCGATTCTTGATCGCCCTTGACGTGTGCCTCAGGAATTCTGGAATTCCACCACTTAAAAATTTATTTTTCTCAAAATAAACACTTTTTTTATCAAAAACAAAACCTGCAAGAAATCCTAATATTAGGCCTCAGACTCACCACTCTATTGACTCTATTGTACACTTTTTTCAAGCGACACTATTTAGCTACTATTTCGAAAAAAATGACTCAGATTATTTTCATACTTATTTATTGTTATTAATTTATATTATTTTATACCTAGTTCGCATACAAATATATACATTAAATTCTTCTTGCTAAAATAATTGGTATTGTTTCGCGATTAAATAAAATAAATGTTGTCTTAGGGACCATACCTAAATTACGTAAAATTTATTTTGCAAATTCAACTGTTTTGTTAGAAAGTCGTATTTTGGATTTGAAAATTCAACTCTTTTCGTATGATAAGCACCTTATGTTCAGAAATTATATTTTGTTGCAGAAAAGTCAACTGAAATCTTTTTTTGATGAGAAATATTATTTCTGAAATTTTTTCTTTTTTATTTAAAAATTCACCTGTTTTGGTAGAATTCTCATTTTTCTTGGACAATGCTTGAAACAATGTTTTAAAATTTAGCAATCTTTTCGAAAAGTCATACCTTTAGGTTAAAAATTCGACTATTTAGCAGAAAATTAACTTATACTACAATTCTCATTTTGGTGTTGGACAGTGAACTGGAATCTTCTTTGGATGAAAATTTAACTATTTTCTGTGAACTTTTTTTTTAAATTCATCTGTTTTAAAAAAAAATTTAATCTTTCTTGAATAAAAATGCAACTTTTTGGTTCAAAATTCAACAATTTTATTGAAAAATCATAATTTTTAGTTGAAAATTCCACTGTTTTATTGCAAATTCAACTATTCTTTATAAAATTTTCTTTTTGGCTAAATTTAATATTTTGGTTTTGAAAAGAGAACTAAGATTTTCTCTGGATGAAAATTCAACTATTTAAACAATTGTTTTTTCTAATAACAAATTCATCTGCTTTAAGAGAAATTTAATCTTTCTTGGATGAAAATGAAACTGTTTGGTTGAAAAAAAAACTTTCTTGTCAAAAAGTCATACTTTTGGTTGAAAATTCAACTGTTTTGCAAGAAATTTACTTTCTGTTTAAGATTCATATTTCGGTGTTAAAAAATGAACTGGAAGTTTTTCTCGATGAAAGTTCAACTGGAAAAAATTTTATTTTTTTATAAAAAATTGATCTGCTTTAGTACAAATTTCATCTTTCTTTGATAAAAATTCAACTATTACGTGAAAAATTTAATTATTCCGTTAAAAATTCATCTCTTTTTATTGAAAAAATTCGACCTTTTGTATGAAAAATTCAATTTTGTTCGCAGAAACTTATTTTCTGTTAAAAAATTCATATTTTGATCTTACAAAGTCAACTGGAATCTTTTCTGAATGGAAATTCAACTATTCTTCAAAAATTTAATCTTTTTTGGATAAAAATACAAAATCACTTTGTTAAGCAATCTTTTTTTTGTGAAGATTTATATTTTTTGTTTGTAAATTCAATTTTTGTAGAGGAAATTCGTCGTTTAGTTTGAAGGTTCAACAATTTAGGTAAAATTTTCTTTCCTTAGTGAAAAATCTTTATTTTGTTGGGAATTTATATTTTTAGGTTGAAAATTCAACTATTATGTTAAAAATTTCATTATTTTGTTGAAAATTCAAGTATGTTGTTGAAAAGCCATATGTTATAGTAGAAAAGACATTTTTTTGTTCGAAATGAATTAATTTGAGAGACAAAATAATGTTCATTACAAAATAAAAATTTGGAATAACTATTTTTTGTATTTATTTATTTGTTTGAGTGGTTATACAAATTTAATTTTCTTAAGATACTTGAGAAAATTCAAGACATTTATGAGAATTTCTGTTATCTTAAATCAAAATTTTCACAAAAAAGTTGATCTTCAACACATTATAGTTGAATTTTTCAACAAAAATGTAATAGTTGATATGCAAATCCAAAAATATTTTTTTTCTAAATCAATAACAGTTGCATTCATCAAAAAAAGACAAATCTTCAACAAAATAGTTGAATCCTCAAAAACAAAATTGTTCTTTTAACCAATTGTATTTTTAACCAGAACAGGATTAGTTTTCTTTTTAATTAGACAAATTTTATACAAAGACATTCAAATTTTCAACCAAAACATACGGATTTTCAACAAAAATGTTAATCTATAGTTGAAAAGTTGAATTATCAACTGGTAGAAAAATATTTTGTTGTTGAAAATAAATTTTTTCAACTGAAACTGTAACTATTTTAGTTGGGAAATTTTATTTCATAGTTGGAAATTCAACTATTTGGATAAAAATTATACCATTTATTTGAAAAATAACTACATAAAAAAAAAAAAAATTTTTTTGTTGAAAATTCCTAGTCTTGGGTAAAAAATTCGACTGTTTTGTGGAAAATTCATGTATTTTGCTGAAAATTCGTCTTTTTAGGTAGAAAATTATTCTTCTTTTTTAAAAATTCATCTTTTTTTTTTGTATTCAATTATACTTTGTTCAAATTCCGTATTTCTTGATTCAACTGGTGGAAAAATATTTTCTTTTCATTCAATTTTTCTAACTAAAAATGCAACCATTCCATTTTTAGCGGAAAATTTTATTTTTTAGATGAAAATTTTATTTTTTGGTTAAAATTAAACTATTTATTCGAAAATTAAACTAATTGATATAAAATTAATTCTTTTGTTGAAAATTCATAGGATGAGTGGAAAATTAGACTGTTTTGTGGAAAATTCAGGTATTCGACCGAAAATTCGTCTTTTTGTGTAGAGAATTAATCTTTTTTAAAAATTCATCTTTTTGGTTCTGGATTCAACTATATTTTGTTCAAAATTTGTTCTTTTTGCGTAATTGAAACGTAAAGTTTTATAATATTCAAATAACAATTTACATTCTCATATTTTATTCTTGAGAAAATTCAAGACATTTATGAAAATGTTGGATGTCTCAAATCAGAATTTTAACAAAAAAGTTATTTTTCAACACATTAGTTGAATTTTTAAACAAAAAATATGAATTCTCAACAAAAAATGTAATAGTTGATATTCAAATCCAAAAATATGTATAATCCAAATCAAGAACAGTTGAATTCATACAAAAAAGACAAATTTTCAACAAAATAGTTGAATCCTCAACGAACAAATTTTTTTTTCAATTAATTGTATTCTTAACCAAAACAGAATATATATTTTCTAAAGGAGACAAATTTTATACGAAAGGGTTTAATTTTTTAATCCAAAAATATGAATTTTCAACAAAAATGTTAATTTTTAGGTGAATAGTGGAATTATCAAACAAATACATGAATACTCTACCAAGTAGTTGAATCTTTTACAAAATAGTTACATTTTCTACCAAAGAGATGAATTTTGAATTAAAAATTATTTCAATTTTGAATAAAAAATAGTTGAATCCATCCAAAAAGACAAATTTTCAACAAAACTGTTGAATTTTCTACCAAAAAAGGTTTTTTAGTCGAGAAAGAAAAAAAATGTAAGTAAATCATAATTTGACAGTAAAAATAATTTGTTTTACAAGATAAATATTTCGACTATTTATTTTTCAAGTTTCTTCATTTATTTGTTTTATGGTTACATAAATATAATTTTCCTATATGTTTCTCGAGAAAACTGAAAAAGATTTTTTAACATTTCAGATATGTCGAAAAACTATCAAGAAAATTTTATATATATTTCCGGAAATCTTTCATTTTTAAAATATTTTGAATCTCTTTAAGATTCCTAAAATATTTTAATTTCTTGTGAACTGACTTGAATGATTTCTAAAATTGTCTTAAAATTTTCCGGATTCGTTTTTGAAAATTCGAAAAATCTTTCGTAATTTTTTCAAATGTTCTTAAAAATAATTTTTCAAAATGAAGATTTGCTCTAAATATTCCCAGCAATATTGAGATTTTTTTTACTATCTTGAAACCTTTCAAATTCTTTGAAAAAAACTGCAAAATTTTATTTCGAATTCTTTAAAAATCCAAATTTTGTTTCAAGTTCTTTAAAACCTTCACAGATTTTTAACATTTTTTGAATTCTTTCAAAAACTCATAATATCCTTTAAAATGATTTTAATTTTTCCTAAAATTATGAAAAAATTGCCTTGAAATCTTTCAGATTCTTTTTTTGACAATTTTGAAAATCTTTTAGTATGTTTTTAATTCTTGTTCAATATTTTCCTAAAATTTTGTAAAATGAAAAAATCATTAAAAATTTCACCAAAAATCCGAAGAAAAAAATGTATTCTATTTAAGCGTTTTGAAATTCTTAAAAGTCTTCAACAAATTTTGTTTGGAATCTTCAAAAATCTACATTTTGTTTTATATTTCTTGTAATCTTTTCCAAATTTGAAATTATTTTCGAATCTTTCCAATACCTCTAAATATTTTCTTGAAATGAATTTTTTAAAATAAAAAATCAATCTAATTTCTTCTTGGAATCTCAAGAGAAAAGTTTTATCATCTGAAAACCTTTCAAAATCCTTGAAAATCTGCGAAATTTCATTCAAAAATCTTCAAATATTCACATTGTGTTCAAAATTTTCTGAAATATTTTCAGTTTTAAATAATTTAGAATTTTTTCAAAACTTTCAAAACTTGTAATATCTGTCAAAATAATTCAAATTTCTCCTAAAATTTGTTAAAATCCTGTAAAAATTTTTAAAATGCCTTGAAATCAAAGTTTGAATAATAAGTCAGGTATTGTAAATTCTTGTCCACAATTTCATTTTTTGTATCTGTTTGAATGTATGAAATGTTAACAAATTATAGTGTGTTTTGAAATTTTGACTTACTAAATTGATGTGCAGGGAATTTTTGATCTTCATTTATAAATAAATAAATATATATATATGTATATATATATATATATATATATATATATATATATAACCTCATTTAATATAGTGCAGAGGTTATGAATAGAATCCGTTTGTCATTTTTGAAAGATTTGATCAAAAATTTAAAAACAGAATTGTTGCCTTTATTATTAAAGGCATTTCTCGCTTTTGTTTACAAAATTCGAGAAAATTCGAAGAAACAAATTGAAAACAGCCACTGAAAATTATATTCACTCAGTATGCAACCAATCAGCTATTCATCAACAATGAAAACGAGATTTTCGATAATTTGTTTCCATTAATTTTATTAAATAGGATAGGACTTCTATTAGAACGAACTCTAACCGAAAAGGAAAGGCCCATCAAATCAGATTATTTAATTCAAATTGTCATACCTTAATACAAATTATTGAAATTTGTCCGCAAAGGAATGGAACATATGCCTGGAACGAAAGCAATTGATCTGAATTCGAATTGTGATTGGGCTTGATCGAATGGGCGATGGGCCATGGGCCAATTGAGGGTTGGGATGGATAATTGGATATCAAGGCGAGGTGAATTCCTTTGATCGAAATCTTTTGCACCTAGCTCATTCGCGAAGGCAAGTCAGTCGCTGTTAGCCGTTTAGTGGAACATTTATGCGATGGTCCCATAAAATAAATCAAAAGCAGTGGATATTAGAATGACAATGGGCCACGTAGGCCGCATTCTGCGAGGAAGGCATCCGATGACACGGATATACGGTAGAGGGGATTCCCGGCTTCACATTTGGGAACTGCATCCAAATACCGAGGAAGGCTCATATTATTACCCATAGGAACCTGGGAAAAAACCTCTTCGAGCAGAAACCATTTTTAATTAATTTACCATGAAATTCTTAATTGAATAGTTGAATAGTTCTGATAGGGTTGGGTGGGGGGGGGGGGGGGAG
>CAKNXH010085830.1:0-17281 GCA_932178445.1 Andricus quercusramuli | reverse complement strand
GGGGGGGGGGGGAGTCGATCAATGGAAGTAATATTAAGAGCTGAGATAACATTCAGTACGTTTCCTAATGATGAATTTTAATGAATTCAAATATTGTCCAGGCTAAGCGCACAATAAATACCCCTTGTTTGAACATAAAATCGGTTCGTTTCCTAACATTTTGTTATACAGGGTCAGTTCCATCAGTAGCAGGTCTGAATTTTTATAGCCCAGACGGAGAAATAGAGAAGCATGTCAGGAACCAAATACGCATGCTCGCACAATCGCCTTCGAGCATTTGCGGAGTAAATATTGCGGAGTCACTATTGCGGAGTAAATATTGCGCGAGAAGTAATTCCTTTCTGTAGGTTTCCGTCACGCTCTCAAAGTTCCATAAGTAGTAGGATTGACATTTAAATATGAAGTTATATCATTAGTTTAATAATAAATGGTAAAATAATAAATTAATTCACCATTCGATTGAAAATGTATAGACTGGACGGAGCAAGAAAGGGATCAACGGGCAGGATAATGGTGAGGTATGTCAGGATCCAAATTCGCATGCTCGAACAGTCGCTTTCGAGCATTTGCGGAGTAAAGATTGCGCGAGAAGTAAACCTATTTTGTAGGCTTTCGTCGCGCTTTCAAAAACAAGCGTAAGCTCTGCTTCATCATAGTAAAAGTCTCGGTTGCATATTCTCCAAGTTTAACACAAAATTTCATCTCGAGGCGGTGTTCAAGCGTATGGTCCATTCTGAGATAGTGGCGGAAGCCTATTGAAAGGTTTACTTTTCGCGCGATATTTACTCCGCAAATGCTCGGAGGCGACTGTTCCAGCATGCATTTGGTTCCTGACATCCCCCACCACCTATTCTGCCCATAAATCTCTCTATTGCTCCGTCTGGGCTATATGATGTCAGTCCTGCTACTTACAGAACTTCGTGAGCGCGACGTAAGCATACAAAAAAGGTTTACTTCCCGCGCAATATTTACTCCGCAAAAGTTCGGAGGTAGAAAATTAATCTTCTTGGTTATTAATTCATATTTTTGGTTGAAAATTCATTTATTTTTTTGGAATTTGATCTTTTTGAAAGAACTTTTTTTTAAATAACATAAAATTTAAAAAAACAAAGTGTGCAACAAAATTGCACAAGGAGGCTTAACAAAAATTATCTTCCTCAAAAATCTGTTTCTTAGAAACAAATACTCAAGAAAATCAATTTATGCAAAACAACTGCGCAATCGGTTCTTCAGCCGTTCTCAAAAGTTTGATGATTGGTCAAAAAAAAAAAAAAAAAAATATTTTCTGTTCAGAATTCACCTTTTTCGGCTCAAAAAATAGTTGTTTTTTTTCATTGATTAATAATATTTTTTACTGAAAAATTGACTATTCCGTGTTTGGTTGAAGATCAATCTTCTTCAGTTAAAAAAAATCATTATTTGGTTTAAAATGTATGTATTTTGTTAAAAATTAATCTTTTTGCGTGAAAAATTAATCTTTTTGGTGTATAATTCATTTTTTGGCTCGAAAATTAACTATTTTTTATTGATCAATAATTTTTTTAACTGAAAATTTAACTTTTCATATTTTGTTGAACAACAATCTTCTTCAGCTGAAAATTCAACTATTTGATCGAAAATGTATGTATTTTATTGAAAAAAATTTTTTTTTATAGAAAATTCATCTTCTCGATGACTAATTAACCTTTTTGGCTGAAAATCAATGTATTCTGTTAAAAATGAATCTTTTTTTCTTTAGAAAATTAATCTTTTTGGTTCAGAATTAATTTTCTTGTCTTGAAAATTAGGTTTTTTTTCACTGATAAATAATATTTTCCAACTGAAAATTTAACTATTTCATGTTTGGTTGAACATCAATCTCCTTCAGTGAAAAAAATGAACTATTTGGTTGAAAATTTATGTTTTTTGATGAAAATTATTTTTTTTTTCAGAAAATTAATCTTTTTGGTGAGTAATCAACCTTATTGGCTGGAAATTAATATATTTTGTTGAAAATTATTCTTTTCGGTTTAAAATTAACTTTTTTGGCTTGAAAATTAGCTTTTTTTAAAATCGATCAATCATTTTTTGAATTCAAAATTTAACCATAAATAAAATAATGAAATGTATGTATTTTGACGAAAATTAGTTTTCTTTCATTGAAAATTAATCTTCTTGGTGAATAATAATTCTTTTTGGTGAAAAATTCAAGTATTTTGTTAAAAATTAATCCTTTTTCGTGAAAAAGTAATCCTTTTGGGTTATAATTTTTTTTTTTTTGCTCGAAAGTTAATTTTTTTATTGATGAGTAATTTTTTGAACTGAAAATTTAACATTTTCATGTTTAGTTGAAAATCAATCTACTTCAGCTGAAAATACAACTATTTGGTTGAAAATGTATGTATTTTGTTATAAATATTTTTTTTTTTTTTAGAAAATCCATCGTTTTTTTGACAAATTAATCTTATTGGTTGGAAATTAATCTATTTTGTTAAAATTAATCTTTTTTCTAGAAAATTGATCTTTTCGATTCACAATAAATTTTTTTGGCTTGAAAATTTGTTTTTTTTTTCATTGATGAATAATTTTTTCAACTGAAAATTTAACTATTTCATGTTTGGTTGAACATCAATCTTCTTCAATTAAAATGTTAAACTATTTGGTTGAAAATTGATCTATTTTGTTGAAAATAATTTTTTTTACTCGAAAATTAATCTTCTTGGTGACCAATTAACCTTTTCGACGAAAAATTCATGTAGTTTATTGAAAATTAATCTTTTTTCGTGAAAAATTAATCTTTTCTGATCATAATTCATTTTTCTGACTTGAAAATTAATTTTATTTATTGATAAATAATTTTTTCAACTGAAAATTCAATTTTTCATGTTTGCT
The DNA here is from genome assembly GCA_932178445.1 of Andricus quercusramuli. NCBI lineage: Eukaryota > Metazoa > Arthropoda > Insecta > Hymenoptera > Cynipidae > Andricus > Andricus quercusramuli. The sequence goes on along the minus strand of CAKNXH010085830.1, from coordinate 14,410 downwards.
TGAACTTCTTCAGCTGGAAAATTCAGCTGGAAACTATTTAGTCGACATTTTATGTATTTTGTTAAAAATTATTCCTTTTGGTAGAAATTTTTTTTTTTTGAAAATAGTAGGACTTACAGGAATATTAAAAAAATTCTTGAAACGTTTCAAAATTTTGAAACATCTTTTTTTCGGAATCTTCAAAAATCGACGTTTTAATTTCTTTGAAATCTTCTCACGATGTGAATTATTTTCCAATTTTTTTTTAAATTCTAAATCACTTTTTAAATTATTCAAAGTATGCCTACATTTTAATCTACGAACAAAATAAAACAAACAAATTAATCTTTTGAAATAAGGAGCCATTCAAAATTATCCCAGGAATGTTGAAAAAAATTGTATTCTCTTGATACCTTTTACAATTCTTAGAAAGCTTCCAGATTTTTTGTAAATCTTCAAAAATCTGTATTCTACTTTGAATAATTAAGAATATTTATAATTTTTTCTGAAATTCGTTTAAAACTTCTAAATATGTCTTCCAAAACGATTTGAATTTTTCCTCAAATTTTTTCAAAATCCTACTATCCTACCAGTATTCGTACCGAAAAAAACCTTCTATTTGTAGCAAAATTTCGGTGCACGTAGCCAAGGCGATGTTAAAAATCGTTTTTTTCAAAAATGCTTTTTTCATCAAAAATGTGTAGAAAAATTTGGAAATAAATGTTGTAATACAATAAAATTAGGGGAAACCTCCCTACAGTGGATAATGCTACTACATTTGATAATTATTAATCAAGGCCAAAAATGAAATTGAAATAATTGATTTCAATTTTGATCTAAGAACATGTACAATGCCTGAACCGTTAATTGAATTAAATTAATTATTTTACCTATATTAGTATTTTTTATTGGTGATTATCCACTGTAATTTTTTTTTGCTCAGATTTTTTTTTTATTGGTAAATAATATTTTTTATTGACAATCTAACTATTTCATGTTTGATTGAACATCAATCTTCTTCAGCTGAAAAGTTGAACTATTTGGTTCAAAATTGATGTATTTTGTTAAAAATAATTCTTTTTGGTAGAAAATTAATCTTCTGGGTGACTAATTAACATTTTTGATAAAAAACTCAAGTATTTTGTTAAAAATTAATATTTTTTCGTGAAAAAATAATCTTTTTGGTTTATAGTTCATTTGTTGTCTTGAAAATTAATTATTTTTTATTGATAAATAATTTGTTCATCTGATAATCTAACTTTTTCATATTTGGTTGAACATTGGAGGTTTCCCCTACTTATTTGGAAATTCCAATTCAGAAGATTGATGGTGCAGGAAATTCCTAATCCTTATTGATAGATAAACAAATTGAAAAGAGCCGCTGAAAGTAATCGGTAATAGTTTGCAGCTTTCGCTAGGTATAACAGGTGAATCGAGTGAATCGAGTGAAAGAATTTCAGCGTATTTGATACACGTGCCGGGGATTTGAATTTGTAATGTGACGCTTTTGTCGATCCCGTGGAAATTGAATGCGCCCGGTAATGGGTTTGAATTTGTACCGGTTGTCCATTTACGAGGATGAGCTACGTTTAGTTGTTATATACAAAAAATGCGAATCCTTAGGTTCACTTGCATTCGAAAGAACCAGCCGATTCGTGACTAATTTATCTCAAAGCGTGACGTGTCAGCAGATCACTCAAATTCAACTCTAATTTTATTGAGGGAGGCTTTTTTTGAAATGATTAAAATAGTTTTTGATATAAAAGAAAAGTACTTAGTCTTGTAAAAATTACTGGGTATTAAAACGTTGTGAAGCTCTTCACCTGGGGTGATTACTAGAGAGATTGATCAGCGAACTGGGTCGGACGGTTTTACGGAAAGAACCTGTTGTTAAATTAAGCACCACGGTAGTATAATTAAGCTATAATCGCTTAATGGTATGATAATAGAAATAAAAATAAAACTATTGAACTTTAAAAGTTTAAACCATCATTGTAACATTTATAGAATCAAATACACGACTAACTTCCTGAAATCTACATTTGAATCAGTCAAAAGTGACCGGTTCGGATTCATTTTTGACTGATTTAAATAATGTGGATTTTAGGACTGACGAATCAGTCAAAAGTGACCTTCAGAGTAAGTCAATTTTACGTACTGATGAAATCAGTCATTTTAAATGATCTGATCTGTAGAAATTTCAACTAAAAGAGGTCACTTTTCAACTAAACATGAAATAGTTTAATTTTTTATTAACAAAGTTAATTTTCAAGAAGAATTTCCAACGAAATGCAGTCGTCAAAAAAAAATTAATTCTATTAAAGTGGTTCAAATTTCAACCAAGTAGTTAAATTTTCAACCAAAAAAAGATAAATTTTTAAAAGAGAAGAATTATTTTCTACCCAAAAAGAAGAATTTCCAACCAAATAAAAAATCAACTGAAAAAGATTAATTTTCAACCTAGAAAAAAATCAATTTTTCAAAAAAAAAAACGTTTTAAATGATTAATTCTGCTGAATCTGCAATTAAAACGGATCACTTTTTCATGACAAATAGTTGATTTTTTCAATTAACAAAATAAATTTTTAAAAAACAACTAATTTTCAACAAAATAATCCCATTTTCAAGCTAAGAAATAATTTTTGGATAAATTTGTTCAAATTTCAACCAAGTAGCAAAATCTTCATAAAAAAATTAATTCTCAATAAAAAATGTAATAGTTGATATTTCAAAGAAAGATTCTAATTTTAAATAAAAAATAGTGGAGTTCACCCAAAAAGAAAAATTTTCACATGAAGATATTTATTTTTTGCTAATAAAGACGAATTTTCAACAAAATACATGAAATTTTATTAAAATATTTGAATTTTCTTACTAAAAAAGATTAATTTTCACCCAAAAATTTTTTTTTTTTACATTATAGTTAAATTTTTTAACAAACTTTGAACCAAGGAGTGGAATTTCCAAACCAACAAAAAATGAATTTTTTGCTAAGAAGATTAATTTTGTACTATTTTTTACTTAAGTGAATTTTCGAAAAAATTTCAATAAATTCAAGCTAAAAAGTCGAATATTTCAAAAAAAAGTTGTCTTTAAGTCGCAAAAACGAATTATCAATTAGCTGACTTTAATTTATCGCAAATTGTTCAATTTTTATTATGTAAAGGATAAATTTTGAACCAAAAAAGGAATAAGTAGATAAGTTTTTATATGAAAATAATAATTTTTAACAAAAAAAAGAAAGAATTTTCAACAAAAAAGTTAAATTTTTAATCAAATAATTTAATTTTCTACCAAAATAGTTTCATTTTCAACCAGAACAGATAAATTTTTACTTTAGGATATTTATTTTCAACCAGAAATGGAATAGTCAAAATTTCAACCAAAGAGATGAATTTTCATCTAAAATAATGAATCGTAAAAAAACAAACTTTCAGTTAAAATAGTTCAATTTTCAAAATTTTAACCAAATAGATGAAACCAAAAAAAATCAATTTTTGATTTAAGATATGAATTTTCAACCAAAAATGTAATAGTTACATTTTCAGCAAACAAAATTTATTCTCAGTACAAAAAAAAAGGAATTTTCAGTGAAGTAGTTACATTTTTTATATTTCAACTAAAGAGATGAATTTTCTTCTGAAATGATAAATTTTTACAAAAAATGAATTTTCAAGAAAAGTGTTCAACATTCAATAAAATAATTGAATTTTCAACAAGAAATTTGATTTTTTCTATCAAGTAGATTAATTTTCTAGATTAATTTTCTACAAAAAAAATTATGTTCAAAATACATAAATTTTCAACCAACTACTTGAATTTGATTTTTTACCTCAAAAAGATGAATTTTCAACCAAATATTTGAATTCGTAACTGAAAAAGATAAATTTTTAGCCAAAAAAGAATTGGTTGAATTTTCAGTCAATAAAAATTTATTTTCATGTAAAAATGAAACAAATTTGCAAAAAAATAATTTAATCATCAACCCAAGTAGTAGTTGAATTTTTTACAAAACAAGATGACTTGAAAAAAAAATTGTTGCGTTATCAAGAAAATCATTAAATTTCAACCAAATAGTATAATTCTTAACCAAACGAGAATTATTCGATTGACTCCTTATTTCAAAAATACATTAATATTTCATATTTAAAATTGAAGAAGGGGGGGGGGGGGGTAGCTTCAGTATCACGTGGCATTTTGAGGGGGGTTTCATCGAAATGTCACAAATTGTCACAAGAGGAAGGGTTGAGTCAAAAATCACTGAAAATAGCGTCACGTAAAATGTGGACGTTTCCTAATATAACATTAATTAATAATAAATTAAAGATATATAATAATAAATTGTTTATATGTTCTTGGGAATAACGTGTATTGTTATTATTATCTTGTTAGACTGAACCATTAAAGTCCCGTAGTACTTTTTCAGGAGAACTCGAATTTGCCTGGAAGTTTGGCCAGGGGAAAGGAAAACTGCAAAAAAACCACATCCCGAGTTCAGACGGTTCTTAGACTAGACAGTCGAGTTTGAAGCTTGATTCTTGTATCATGAGTTTGAAGGTAGACATTCGACACTTCAGTTCAACCGCAGCGAGTACACAACCTGGTCGTACGTCACAGATGGTCACCCATCCGAGTTCTAACCGCCCTCGAAGTGGCTTAACAATCGTACAAAAAAAATGTTAAAGCGCAGCAATAAAAATAGGGTCTCTATGATAAATAAGAGGTACTTCCTGAGTCTATAGAACTTGTGCTCATGGAATATCTTCAGAAAATGTCATTAGTTGAAGGACCCGGAAATCGAATGGAAAACGTGAGCTGTTGAAACTTAATTCGTGATGTCAAGGACCTTTCGCATGAATACAAATACAAATACAAATATAAATGCGAATGCAAATACAAATACAAATACAGATACAAAATATAAATACAAATTCATATAATGCTTGATAGATATTCTTCTCGTGGGAGGTACACAACACATGCGAGTTACGAGGATCCCACCTGCATGTGCATCCTCTTTGAATGCTTCTTGCGTATGACGATAATTAATTAGACGCAGCATCGGGCACATCGTTATGCGCCGCATTCACTTCGAGTGCCTTGTACTCAGCCGCTTATCTTGCGAGTCGTTTATCGTAAAAAGAAGTTCAATGCTGGGGAAGTAATAAGAGTCTTTTATCCAAATCTGGGGTAAATATGGGTGGCCTCCAGGGTGGTTCTTATTTATACTTGGTGGATTTTTTTCTCGAATTTCTCTGCTTTAATCCCCCAGCTTTGTTCGAATGCCCAAGAAAAAAATCTCCAAATTTGAGCAAAATCGGTTAATATTTAGGGGTCGCGCAAAGACCATGAAATTTCCCATTGGTTTAAAATGAAAAAAGTCAGTTTTTTGTAAATCTTATATTTAAACCTGATAATATGATACAAATAATTCTGTGTGTTATAGCGTCTTTTTCAGAATTTGTCAGAGAATAAGAATCAATCATCAATTTTGAGGTTGAATAATTTTAAGCCACTCTTATGGGTCCTTAAAGAAAACCCCATAAGTGACAAATGTGAATTTTACGTTTATTGACGCTTTTTAAAAGTTTTTTTTACATAAATAATCATTGATGAGTAATTTAAGAATACACAGTTATTTTTTAACTGATATTTAATTGTTTAAACAATTCAAATTTGTTTAAATATTTGTTTTTTTCAGCTAACTCGCGGAATAAAGGTATTTTCTAGACATTATGAGTTATTTAATCAATTATAACAATAAAATGATTTGTTCAAATAATTTTACAATTATTTAAATAATTCGTATTTGTTCAAGCATATATTGTACCTGAAAGAAGCAGGAGAAACATTTTCTTACTAAATTTTTGCCAAATTTTAATATTTTCGAATACCAATTTCTTTATTATGAATACTCGTAGATTTTCGAACAAATTAAAATTTCTCGAAAAATTTTCCCGTTTACATTTCTTTTGTTGCTATTTTTCGGAAGATTGACATATTTTTATGCTTTAACTTTGCTTTTTAAGAATACTCTTGAATGTTTAAACAAATTAAAATTGTTTGAACAATTGAATATTAGTTAACAAATAACCGGGTATTCTTAAATTACTGATCAATGACTATGTGAAAAAAACTTCTAAAAAGCGTCAATAAACCGCAATGTTACGTAAAATTCATATTTGTCACTTATGGGGTTTTCTTTGGGGACCCATAAGAGTGGCGTAAAATTATTCAACCTAAAAATTGATGATTGATTCTTATTCTCTGACGAATTCTCAACAATATACTAAAACACAGAATTATTTGTATCATATTATTAGGTTTAAATATTACATTTACAAAAAGCTGACTTTTTCCATTTTAAATCAATGGGAACTTTCATGGTCTTTGCGCGACCCCTAAATATTAACCGATTTTGTTGAAATTTGAAGGAGATTTTTTTTGGGGGCATTTCAATGAAACTGGAGGGGGGGGGGGGTGGAAGCAGAGACGTGACTGTCTATGGGCAAAAGTTTAATTGATATTTTGTGAAATTGACGCTTACTCGAAAGATATCCAAAAAAAGGCGTGGGGCTAAGCGCGCCTTGATTTGTTAATCTGCTTTGGTTGAGGATTCAACTATTATTTAAATTAATTTTCTTAATTATTTGATTTTTAATTGATAATCCACCTTTTTTGTTGAAAATTAACCTATTTTTTACAAATTATTATTTTTTGCTGAGCATATAATTATTTTGTTGAAAATTAATTTTTCTCAATTTAAAATGTAACAGTTCAATTTTTTATTTGAAATTTCTCATTTTGGTTTGAAAACTCATGTATTTTGTTTAGTTTAGTTTTAAAACGGGCGGGAAGCCCATGAAGATCTCCCCTGGCGCTCAAGCTATGAAGCCTATTGTGCCACTTGTATTTTGTATTTTGTTGAAAATTCTTTTTTTTTAATATTCAACGATTTGGTTAATAATTAATTTTTTGGTGTGATTTCATTCTTTTAGTTAAAAATTCATTTCTTTGGTTAAAAATGGTAATATTTTGTTGAAAATTTGTTTTTTTTTTCTATTGAAAATTATTTCTTTGAATTTAAAATGTAACTATTCAATTTTTTATTTGAAATTTGTCATTTTCGTTTGAAAACTCATGTATTTTGTTTAGTTTAGTTTCGTTTTAAAACGTGCGGGACGCCCATGAAGAGCTCCTCTGGCGCTCAAGCTATAAAGCGTATTGTGCCACATGTATTTTGTATTTTGTTGAAAATTAGTTTTTTTTTAATATCCAACGATTTGGTTAATGATTCATTTTTTTTGTGTGATTTCATTCTTTTAATTAAAAATTCATTTCTTTGGTTGAAAATGTTAATATTTTGTTAAAAATTTGTATGTTTTTTTTTTTGAAAACTATTTTTTTTTTAAATTTAAAATGTAACTATTCAATTTTGTATTCAAAATTAGCCATTTTGGTTTGAGATTTCATGTATTTTGTTGAAATTTTCGTTTTATGTTGAATATTCAACAATTTTTGGTTAATCAATCTTTTTTTTGGGTATGGTTTCATTTTTTTATTTGAAACTTCATTTCTTCATTTGAAATTCTAACTATTTATGTGAAATTTCCACAGTTTCACTAGAAATGTGTCTTTTCGGCTTGAAAATTAATCTATTTTGGTTGAGAATTCATCTTTTATTGAAACTAATTTTTTGGTACTTCTCCAGTTCTAATTGAAAACTTATCATTTTTTATTTGAAAATTTATGTTTTTTTTGAAAATTCGACTTTTCTATTAAAAAATTGATCTACTGAGTTATAAATTCAATTCTTTGGTTGAAATTTTCAATATATTGTTGAAAATTGTATTTTTTTTTTTAGTTGAAAATTACTTTTTTCAATTTAAAACGTAACTATTTCATTTTAATTATAAATTTGTCTTTTTGGTTTGAACATTGATCTTTTTCGTTGAAAATTGAACTATTTAGTTGAAAATTAGTTTTTTGGTTCAAAATTCAACTATTCTCAGGTGAAAATTAAATCTTAAACAAACAAAAAAACATTTGGCAACAAAATATTACAATTTTCAAGGAAAAAATTGATTTTCAACTGAATTGATGAATTTTTCACCAAAAACAAACATTTTCAATGAACTAATATATTTTTTAACCAACTATTTGAAATTGCAACCAAAAACGATTAATTCTCAACGAAAAACGTGATAGTTGATATTTCACAAAGGAATATTTGTGCTTAAAATCAAAAACAGCGAAATTAAACCAAAAAGAGAAAATTTCAACAAAAAGTTGTATTTTTAATGGTTTTTTTTAAGAATTCCTTTTTTTGGTTTAATTTCATTGTTTTTAAATGAAAATTAAACTCTTTTTTTATTTGAAATATTGAGTGTTATATTTTTGGTTGAGAATGCACCTTTTTTTATTACAAATTGAACTACTTCTTTATACGTCTTTGGTAGAAATTAATTTTTTTTATTTCTGAAAATTCAACTATTTGGTTGAAAGTACATCTTGACAGGTCAAAAAATTATTATTTTTCATTTTATTATTTTATTTAATTATTTATTATTTCGAAAATTCAATATTTTGTTAAATAGACATCTTTTTTGTTCAATAATTTAATTAATTCTTTAAAAATTTATCTTTTTGGTTGAAAATTTAACTGTTTGGGTACAAATTTAACTGTTTCGCTGAAAATCCTTTTTTTTTGGGGTTGAAAACTCCACTCTTTTGCTCTAGAATGAAACAATTTGGTTGATAAATAAAATTTTTTCGAGTCCATGTTTTTGGGTTCTAAATTGATTTGTTTGGTAGAAAAGAAATCTTTTTGGCTTCAAAGTTTAAAATTATGGATACATTTTTACATTCTCATTCTAATGAAAAGGTATTGGTTTTATGTAAAATTTGACTTGGTCGGTTTTCATCAAATCTCCACGTTTTGAGACCCCCTGAGCCAGAAAAAAAGGTTTTTATCAAGGTGTCTGTCTGTCTGTCTGTCTGTAGGCACGATAACTTTCGAAAAAATAATCAGATTGGGTTGTGCTTTGGCACACTTTTTTAGGGCCTAAAGAGAAAGAACAAGTTCGTTAACCAGCTATTTCGGATGAAAATTCAAAAAGTGAGCACATTTTGAAAATTTTTGAGAACACTTTTTTTGAAGTTTTGGAAATTCTATGGACGGTTATTAGTAGGAAGCAAAAAGAGAAAAAAAATATCCTAATGACTTTTTCAGATAAAAAAAAAATTACCAGAGTTATAGCATTTTCAAAATTCCAAAAAACAAACGAAAATGAACTTTTTAAGCCGAAAAACGCACGTTATGAAAAAAAGTCAAGAGAAGAAAAACGTTGCTTTTTGAACACCTTACAATATTTTCATAATAACTTTTTGAATTTTTCAAAAAATAAAAAATTTAAATTCTGATCGCACAACAAAATAATGAGAAATCAAAAATTCGATTTTGCTGTGAAACTATGCAGGATACGACAAAAGATGACTGGACCAAAATTATGCACCTAAAAAAGATCTACAAATTTGTTATTATTTACTTTTTGATATGACGCGTAGTTTTTGTTTTATTTATAAAAAACAGCATTGAAAATAGAAAAAATAAATTTTTAGACGAATAACACAAGCTACGAAAAACATGACGAAGACAACATTTGTTCATTCAAAGAAGAGGTACAAATTTGTTATCCATCATGTTTCGATAGGACGCGTAGTTTTTATTTTATTCGTGAAAATAACATTGACAGAAAAGAAATCAAATTTTTGGAAAACTTTGGAAAAATCCATTTTCGTTGTAAGAATATATTCAAAATGAAAAAAATAACTTCTTTGAAAAACGGAAAATCTGAAATAACATTTTAACGAATAAGATTTGTCGCTTAATTTATATAATTATTCTTGATTTGAAATCAAATACAAATCGCGAAGCGCGACGCCCAAATCGCGCGCCGTAAGTGCGCTCAAACTTTTTTGTTTCTATTATACGGTGCACAGAACCGAGCGCGGAACGCAAGGTTCAAATGAATTTGAAATCAAATATCGAGCGCGAAGCGCGAGTATCTGGATGAGAATGTGTTCCTTAAGGTCGATAGAACCTTGAGTAAATAAATTTCCTTTTCAGTCTAAAATAAAAACAAATTTAACAATCACTTCATATGTAGAGGTTTTGATAATTTTCTAATATTTAGAAATAAACTTTTTCTTTTCATCGAAGTCGAACACGAAGTTCAAAGATCTAGAGGAATCGAGCGTAAAGCGCGATGTGAATACGCCCGAGCGCGTAGCGCGAGGTGAATACATAATCGAGCGCGAAGCGCGAGATAAATATATGATCGAGCGCGAAGCGCGAGATCCAACAGTCGCGCGCCCTAGGCGCGCTCAAACTTGCGAGCGAAGCGAGCCGCGCGCGAAGCGCGCGATGAGAATGTGCCCGCGAAGCGGGCAGATTTTTTTTTCTTGAAAGATCTTTCTTGGTTGAAAATTAATTTCTTGAATTTATAATGTAACTATTGCATTTTAATTAACAAGTGTTTTTGGTGTAAAAATTCATATTTTTTGTTGAAAATAGATCCATTTTGTTGAAAGTTCGTTTTTTTGTTGTTGAATATTCAAAGATTTGGTTAATAATTCATTTTTTTTAGGATTGGATTCATCCTTTCTGTTAAAAATTCATTTCTTTGGTCGAAAAGTGTAATTTATTGTTTGAAGTTGTTTTATAGTTAAAAATCAATTTTTCGAATTTAAAATGTAACTATTCCATTTTTGATTGAAAATTTGTCTTTTTGGTGTAAGCGTTCATCTTTTTCGTTGAAAATATATCTGTTTTGTTGAAAATTCGTTTTTTTGTTTTATATTTAGCGATTTGGTTAAGAATTCATTTTTTGTGTGCCGATTCATCCTTTTAATTGAAAATTAATTTCTTTGGTTGGAAATTTTTATATTTTGTTGAAAATTGTTATTTTTTTTGGAAATGAATTTTTTTATTTGAAGTGCATCAAATCCATTTTATTTGAAAATTTGTCTTTTGGTGTGAAAATTCATATCTTTGGTTTAAAATTAATTTCTTCGATTGAAAATTCAGCTCTTCTGGTGGAAGATGAAACCATTTGGTGAAACTTTTTTTCCCCAGGATATCATTCTAAAGCAGTTTGATTAATATTCTTTTTCTATAATTTGCGAAAAAGTGCCAGTTTTTCCACCTGTTTTTGGTGTAAAAAGTGACCGATTATTGGTCGATGACGTGGCGCATGCGTAGTGCCGACCTTTCTGGGCAACAGTGAAAAAAGTGGACGGACACAGTGGAAAAAGTAAATGGACGTAGTGACAAAAGTGAGGCACAGTGGAAAAAGTAAATAAAGTGCAAACTACTTCGTGTTACTCCGGGTGTGTTCGTGATGCCTCGGGCGTGCTTGTGCATCGTGCACAGCCAACTTAATTCTATTTTCCGACTCCGTCCCTAACCTAAAAACGCCGTCAGTTTCTCCGAAAATACGGTGTTATTGTTGCGTCAATCGACAAAAAATCGCCTTCTTTTTACACAAAAAACAGGTAAACAAAAACTAGCACTTTTTAAACAAATTATAGAAAAAGTATCGTGTCCCACACATTGAAAAAGCGACGATTTAAAACTCGTGTGATAGCCACCCTCGCTCCGCTCGGGTAGCTAACTTCACACTCGTTCTAAATCTCTCGCTTTTTCAACTTGTAGCACAATATACTATTTTCGGAACTATGAAAAAACTGAATTATATTTTTTTTATGAATGACGTAGAAGAAATTCATTCAAGATGAGATTCTTTTGTGACCTGTTTAGTGTTTGACACAACAAAGTTTAGACTTTATAGCTACAAGGGGTCGGATCTGAGATTTATGGTTATCCATTGTTTTACTAAGATCGTTAGCCCAGGCCCTAATTAGTCGCTCAAGACTTGGGAATTCCTGCTCAAAATTAGCTACAGTCAATATTTGGCGAAGTGAGTCGCAAACGAGGTACAGCAAAGGACCCTTGAACTCTTACCTCGGACGTCTTCATCTTGTAATTAGGAGCTTCTGTTTCACGGCTGGTACCAAATTTCCGGTCCTGGTAAAATAACCGGAAAAGGACACCTGCAGGCAGATTATCCTAAAAAAAATTGAAATTAGGGCGATAATTAAAGCCAGATTGGAAAAATTATCAAATGAACATTTTAATAACAGAAAAATAATATATCAGGGTGATTTAAAATTTTTTTTTTTTAAATTCAACTTGGCACACCTACAAATTGTTTCTTTTGCCGAGAGAATGACCTCTGATTTGTTTCAGAATTTTTGAAAAATATTTAGAGGTCGCTCATGACTATTGTAGGGCAAAAATGCTCATTCCTAATTAAATTTACGCTATTAATTCATTATATATTTCTGGCGCCAATTAATTGTACTCTTTTAAAATTCAATATTGCATTCCGATGTTTTTCAGATTTTTACAATAACATTTAAAGGTCGTTCGAGGCCATTTTAGGGCAAAAATGGCTAAATTTCTGGCGCCTATTAATTGTGTTCCTTCACAATTCAATATTGCACTTCGATTCTTACCAGATTTTCACAATAACATTCAAAGGTCACTCAAGGTCATTTAAGGCAAAAATGGCCATTCCTAATTCAATGACGCTATTTATTGATTATTTATTCCTGACGCGTATGAATTTTGTTCTTTACGAGTCGATATTGCACTCAGATTTTTTGCAGACTTTTACAATGACATTCAAAGGTAGCTCAAGGTCATTTTCTTAATAAAATGTCGATTATATGGAATTTTCTTTAGTTCTCTTTGAGAAACAGTGTCAATTTATTTATTGCGACGAAAAATTAGTCAAAAGGTTCAATAACTGCGTGTCATTATACTTTAAGGTCATTCAAGGTCATTTTGCGAAAAATGATCATTCAAACAAATTTTCTTTCTCATGGTACTTATTTTTTATTATTTAGCTTTAAATTGAAAATGGAAAACAGTAGAATATCGCAGCTTTATCAATATATGATCAAGTTTCGTTTTCAGATTGTAATGACGAAGAATTAATTATCATAAGTTCAGGAGAAGAGGTAATGATTCAGCTTTCAGAAAAGAAAGAGAAAAACTTAGTTGGCGATAAACTATCGTCTGATATGCAAGTGTCAGCACTGTTTTTTCATTATCACAGTTTACAGAAAGCTCATTTTTTGCGAAATGACCTTGAATGTCCCTCAAATAATATGACAAACATTTATCAAACAACTTGAATTTGTTTGCCGAAATGAATTAATTGACACTGCTTCTCTATAGAAAAAAAACTAGAGGAAAATTCATCGAATCAACATTTTATTAAGAAAATGACCTTGAGCCACCTTTGAATGGCATTATAAAAATCTGCCTTAAGCGTTATTGGAAAAATAAAAAAATAAGTCGGAGTGCAATATTGAATTGTAAACAATACAATTCAGACACGCCATCAATGACTAACCAATAAATAGCGTCAAAATAATTGAGAATAACCATTTTCCCTCTCAAATGGCCTTGAGTGACCTTCGAATGTTATTGTAAAAATCTAAAAAAATCAGAGTACAATATTAAATTGTGGAGAACACAATTGATGCGCGCCAGAAATAAGTTATTAGTAAGTAGTGTTAATTTAATTAGGAATGAACATTTTTTCCCTGAAATGACATTGAGTGACCTTTGAATGTTATTCTAAAAATGGAAAAAAATCGGAGTGCAATATTGAATTCTAAAGGACACAATTCATACACTCCAGGAATGAATAATCAATAAATAGCGTAATTATTATCAAGAATATCATTTTTGCCCTCAAATGGTCTTGAACGACCTTTGAATGTTATTGTAAAAATCTGAAAAAAATCTAAGTGCATTATTAAATTGTCAGGTACAAAACTTATGCGCGTCAGAAATGAATAATGAATAAATAGCGTTAATATAATCAAGAATAACTATTTTCACTCTAGAATGGCCTTGAGCGACCTTCAAATGTTATTATAAAAATCTGGCAAAAATCTGAGTACAATATTAAATTATGATGAACACAATTGATACGCACCAGAAATTAATCATCAGTAAATAGTGTCAATTTAATCAAGAATGACCATTTTTGGCCTAAAATAACCTTGAGTGACCTTTGAATGTTATTGTCAAGATTTAAGAAAAAAAGCGGAGTGCAATATTTAATTGTAAAGAACACAATTCATACTCGCCAGAAATGAATAATTAGTAAATAGCGTCAATATCATTATTGTTATTGTAAAAATTGAAAAAAAATTGGAGTGCAATATTGAATTGTAAAGGACACAATTCATACACGCCAGGAATGAATAATCAATAAATAGCGTCAATATTATCAAGAATATAATTTTTTGCCCTCAAATGGTCTTGAGCGACCTTTGAATGTTATTGTAA